>WMED01003221.1:6786-22633 GCA_019650415.1 Pipa parva
GGGGGGGGGTAATTGAAAACTAATTAGTCTCTCTATATCAATACCTAAGAAGCACTTTAATTATTGCGGAGTTACCATCCCTTAAAAATCAGTAAATTGTAAGAAGATGCAAATTACTGGGAGAAACTAAATTAATTCCCCCCGCAGCAAACAATAAAAGACTTGCCAAATGATGAAATCAACTACAGCATTCAATGCAGCAATGACCTAAATAGCTAAAGCAAAGGAAAGAGTCTGCTTTGAATATGCTGAAAATATGATTACCAATAGAGATGTTCTCTCATTATCTCTGCATACAAAAGTTCATTCTCACAAGGGCAGAGAAATCACAGTAAATCCACACACAAAACAATCAATGGCTGAATTGTTTCAGGGAAAAATAGGTCTGATTGTTTATAGAGAAGGAAAGGGAATCAAAACCACCTCTCCATGGATTGGATTAGGTTCTTGGCTTTAAGTGACTGCATATTTTACAATACAGAGCAAGACATTTTGTCCAGGTCAGCATCATGCCTACAATTTCATATGATCATGAAACAATATGACAATTAACTCTAAATTTGGAGATCAGTAAAAATCTATGAATGTTCTAGGAGAACAAGGCACAACACTTAATTTTCAGTAACTGACAATCTCAGAAGTTTAAACGGGGGGCAGAAAAGTCATTGGCAAAAGGAACAAATGCCTTTAACCCTGTGATATGCTAAAGTGAATCTGGTTCTTTGCAGGGATTCTTTCCAAATTTAGGCCATTTACAATGCAGACTTACAGTCTACTTAACAGAACACAAAACTACTATGTCATAAAGAAAAAAACAGACAGATTTTTAGTTATAAAAATCCAAAAAAAAAGGTTTTCTCCTGGTACACCAATATACCTTTAATTAGGTTGAAAATATCGATATCACCAATATCAATATTTATTAAACCCCTTCTGACCTTTCTTTATCGCAAAAAAAAAAAAAAAAAGGAGCTCAGTTGAAAGTAATGTAAAATGCAGTGGTGTTAAAGGAGAACTAAAGGTCGTAATAAAAAGTAGATACCTACAGTAAAATGTTAGCTTCTTCTAGGATGAAACATTGCAATGACAGCTTGAACTGTGCGGTCATATCCCTGCACAGAGGCAGACTTCACAGTGCTTGCAAGCATCATAGCTATCTTTTTGGCAGTGTAACTAGAAACTTTCATTAATAAATGCAGAATCTGCAAGAATAAAAATAAAAAATATATTGCACTATAACGTAGGTGCATTCTACTGTGTACATATTTCCTACCACTTCAGCCTGTCTTAACAAATTTCCAAAAAAACGGCATTTCCATTTATACGAGTTTTACTTAATCTGTTCTTCACTACACACATTTAGTATTTGTCATTAAAATATGTGAAGTACAGTACAAGAAAATAAAAGTAAATTTGTAAAGAATCATGTAAAATTGTACAATATCAAACATTTGAAATTTCATATTCAACTTCCCAAGCAAGGCTAATGCTTTGTTCTACGGACACACACCTAGTGGTAATGATGTCACCTGTGCAAACAAAGGACTATTTTAAATCTGAACTTTAGCACTAATAGTTACTTTACAACAAAATATACTTCCACTACATCCTTAGTTACTCTTAGTAACTGAACACATGCCTCTGTTATTATTAAACTACACTAAATACCTAAGATTTTCACTGGGCTTTCTAGCAGATACATGTACATGCAGCTAAGTACCATCTTCATGCTCAATTAACTTTAAACTGAATAAAGTCTTAGAGGAAAACTCCTTAAAAACAGAAAACTTGGACTAAACTTGCCAATTGTGTTGAAATTATCCCAATATTTTTTTTTATTATTATTATTTAGTAAAAATACCTCTTCCATTTATTTTCCTCTCCGTGTCCCTTATTTGAAGACAGTCATCCTCTAGAGAGGTTTTACTTGCTCCTTGCAATGCACTGGCTTCCTGAGTAACCCCAAGCAATTGACTTTATCCTTTACCCTGTTTACCCATCCTATCCCAATTAAATTAGTGTAAAATTCAAGAAGCAAGGGGCTTTTTTTCCTATTGTGCTTTAGATAAAAAAATCATTAGAAATTTTTCCAGAAAGCTCAGATTTTAAAGTTCAAAATCATACTTTCTAGACACATTTAGAATTTTTGGAAGCACAGATTGAATATATAGTAACTATACATGCATTTGGAGCAATTTCATTTTTTGGTGTTGCTGTTCACTCCATCAGCACAAAGCTTAACATAGAAGCCACTGGTACAATACAAAGGAGGAAGGAATCCCACTGGAGGATTCATGCTGTTGTAAATATGGAGGGCTACCAGAATTTTCTTACCCAGACAGAGCAGATAAGGATTTTAACTAAATAAAATATCATTTATTTCTTACCAGAAATGGAGGAGAGGATATGATGTGTTTAAAAGTGTATGTATAATTAAAGGGGCACTATAGTGCTGATATAACTGCACACGTACATATAAAACTCCTTTATACTAAGCCAACTGCTTTCACAAATAGTTAAAAAAACATTTAGGGAAGAAATAAAATTTGCTGTTTGTTTCCCTTAATTAGTTTTCCTGAGAGATTACATTTTCCTCCCCCCCGCTCCCCTCCTCTTACTGTTCTAAAAAGTCAGGCAATAGGAGAAGAAAAAGCTGCCCGACTGCTATTGGTTAAGCAGTGTGCTGACCTTTTGGACGCATAAATTAAGATTGGGAATATAGGAGATTACAGAGGGAAAGCTGATTTGTGCACATGTGCTAAGTAGTAAATAGGGCAAAAATGTTCGGGGGAGGGTACCTTTTCCATGGAAAACTGGCCAGTACACATCACACACACATTTCCTGGTGCAGGAGTTTATCAATGCTGCCTACTCAATAATTCTGTGTCACATGAAACATCTACTGAGGAGAAATGCTTCTCACTAAGGTATAGTACTGCATATGTAATGATGTAATCTGATCATAGTTCCCTTTTAAGGATTAAGGTGCTGATTTCTGTGTGCACAGTGCATTAATTCTGTATATATATTTTATGTACTTCA
Source organism: Pipa parva (assembly GCA_019650415.1). Classification (NCBI taxonomy): domain Eukaryota; kingdom Metazoa; phylum Chordata; class Amphibia; order Anura; family Pipidae; genus Pipa; species Pipa parva. The sequence continues at coordinate 9,829 of WMED01003221.1, forward strand.
GAAGTCAGATTGTGTAACCTTGGCAGCCTATTTTTGCACTTCTAAATGGTGCAGTTTTTGAACTATTCAGTGAAAACTTCTGCTAAGACAAATCAGATCTTGCTACAGCTGGGGCCCATCATATGATCCAACTAGGAGGGGAATTCAGGATAGTCCGAAGTGAGGTGCGGAGTCTTCGCCTCACTTCGGACTGACTGATCTGCGCTCGCTGATGTCCTGCACGCAGATATAAGCGAGCGCATTAAAGGGATTCCAGTCTTGGCGAGACCAAAAGAGTTGCCTCACCGACATGTCCGCGTGCAGGACATCAGCGAGTGTAGATCAGTCAGTCCGAAGTGAGGCGAACACTCCGCACCTCACTTCGGACTATCCTGAATTCCCCTCTAAGGGTCCAATATTTACTGTTAAAATGTGCGTGCGACACAAAAGAGAAAATTATTCTGCATGTTCGGATTATTTTTGCTAAGGCAGCCAAAAACATTTTGTTGTGCAACTCTATGGATCCCTAATATAAGTAAAAATATGCTATAGGTAACATTATGTGCACACAAACAGAATCACTACTTTTTTAGGCTGCTCCCTCAGCCACTTGTTGCTATGGTTCACTAGACCTGTATGAATGATTGCCTCCGTTGATGAATTCCACTGAATGTTATATTATTTTGAGGAGTTTACTTTATCAGTTGAAGCAGAGTTCTATTGAAAATGCTAGGGCCACTGGCCTACTCCCTTTTCCCTGAGAGTAACATTTGAAGAATTCTATAAAGGTTGCCACCTGCTCTGTTGCCTGCTAAAACCTTTGTAAAAGTCTTTAAACTTTACTCACTGGGTAAAATATTACCAAAGAATAGGTCATAACTCAAAATATAATAGCAGGTACCTGTACACTAAACCAAAATAATAAACACAATGTATTAGAAAAATGCTTTAGGCCAGGGGTCGGCAAACTTAGAAGATGAGGGAGCCATTTCTCTCCCTCCTCCAGTGGCGACAATTTTTTTTTTGAGCTGCAGAGGGGAAGGAGTGCACTCTTCCGATCACATAACCCGCCGATGGCCTATCAGAAGAGGCGTTAGAGGTCATGGGCGGGGCTAGGGAGATGCACTCCAAGCCACAACAAGGCGGCTAAAGAGCAGGAATGTGGCTCGCGAACCGCAATTTGCTGACCCGTTTTAAGCTAAATATTAAAAATTTAAAAAAACAAAACATACGTGTCTACAGTTCCCCTTTAAGGTTATAAAATATAAAATAAGTAAATATAAAATATAGTATCATTTTTATTCAAATCCAGGTTAAAAAATGGTGGTAAAAATTATTTACATTAGTATGTAATCTAAATGAATTCTAAAATACTGTGGCTAGAATATAGTTCTGCCCCTTAATAGAAAACAAATAGTGGGCCACTCTGACAAAACACTTTGTGGCTACGTTGTATTTATATGCTTTACATAAGTAAACCACTAATTAGTCTAGGGGTAATTTAGCTTGGGTGGGCTTAATACACTTGCCAAAGCCAATCTTTTCTCTAGCGCTGCCGCCTTCTGATCCAATACTGCTTTTGCTCACATTGGCAATGTTGAAGAGGAATTAACCTGATGGGGATCACAGCACTGGGCGCTAATGAAAAGAAGATAACTACAAAAAGCATAAGAAAGCGCTGGAGAAAAGTTTGACTTTGGTAAGTATATTAAGACCACCCATGCTGAATTACCACTAGACAAATGAGCAGTTTAGATTGCCTTTAAAAGCAGCACTTTGATCACCGTTACCTACTGAGATCCCATTTGAATTTCTGCTGTTATAGCACTTACTGTAAAACAGCAAAAAAGTTAAAATTGCCAGTCCTAACTGTAACATGAACAGACACCTAGAAGAGTAATAGAAACAAGACATCATTAAATACATGCTCAGCACTTTGCTTGTGAAAATCCAATATTCCATTCAGTAGTCCAAAGCACCTAGTTTTGGGTTCTACCAACTCCTTTTTGTGCTAGTTGTTACTTGAGGTTTGCTAAGTAAAGACAAAGTCGTTGTACTGAAAAGTTGCTGACTCAACAAGGCTAATAGTTGTAAGGAAGGAAGCCTGAAATAAATTCTGGTAATAGTCTTGCATCTAGGACCATTTACCGTGAATAAGAAGGCCACTTAGGTGCAGGTTACTGCTACTGCATGTCCTACTGATATACTGGTAATATAGGATAACTAATAGAATTCGCATGTTTGTGCGGTTTGATACATCTCATAAAAAAGAGATACAATTAAAGAAAAAAAAAATTTAAATAAAAAGAAAATGCTGAATCATTATCCCAAACTCAAGCATGATACATTACTGAGTGGGTCTGAGAAAACAACAGCTGGGAGGCAAACCAAAAATAATATGGTTTGATCTACACTGAGCAGTAATTATTTGAGTTATCTGGAAGCTGTATGGTCAGAGGTACGGTCACTATACAACTCAAGGTTTGCAGTTTAATCTGACAAACTGCTACAGTATATGTGTAACCTACAGTTCTTTGTTACTAGAATTTTTTAGCTTTTAAAATGCTGTGCTTTCGGTGTGCAGTTAGCCTGCTTGTTGCCTGTGTGTGTGCTCCTCTGACTTTTTCACATGAGACATCTTCAGCACAGGTTGAAAAGAGGAATGGACAGTACGGTTCATGAGTGGCTGCAAGGGACGGAAGTTGTCCACCATATTTTTCTCCTCCTCTCCTACGGCAGTGAAAAGCAGGCTACGGAAAACAGCCAGCTGGAAAGAAGGGTAAATAAAATAATAAAGAGAGTCAATAAAAAGAAAAAAAAAAAAAAAAAAGTATAATGTATAAAAAAAACAAAAAAAAAGATCAAGCTTGAGAAATAAACTAAGGGGGTAATTCAGCAAGGTGCATATTCACCTTGCGATGCTTCGCCTCAGCCCGCACAGACTGTTATGAGCTCGCTGATGTCCTGCATGCGGACATCAGCGAACGCTGTAAAGGGATTCTAGTCTCAGCGAAGATCGACTCGAGTCACCTCGCAAGACTGGAATCCCTTTAAAGTATTCTCTGATGTCCGCGTGTAGGACATCAGCAAACGAACAACAGTCTGTGCGAGCTGAGGCGAAGCATCGCAAGGTGAGTTCACACTTTGCTGAATTACTCCCTAATCCTATGCAGCTTTCCATCAATTGGCATATGTAGATTTTATTTATAACGCAATGCTAGGTTTTGGCGCCCTGAACAATTTAACAATACAATTATAATACAGACATGGAAAAAGTTCTCAATATAGAACAACTGAGTAAATTCTAAGCATAGAATAACTAGATGGCAGTAGTGAATGAAACAAGAGGATGGCACTCCCTGGCCTGTAGAGCTGCAGTTCTCAACCTGTGGGTTGCTCGATGCTCTCACAGGGGGTCACGAACACACTGTTGAAGCCAGAAGAGACTGCAGGTCCCATTATATAGGGTTCCTGCCTGGTGACGTATTGAGCCAGACGTCATCGCATCACATGATGTCGTTTGGGCCCGACGTCACCACGTGACATGCGATGTGATTATGCCGGGCTCGATGAGTCACGCGTAATGTCAGCTCAGAAGGGTTGTGGTTCCAACTAGGTTGAGATCCGCTGCTGTAGAGCTTTCACAAAAGTATAATTTCCACCGACTTCACAGCTCGATACTTGCAAAAAGAGGCAGTATGTTTGCTACATTTTGCATTTTAAACAAAGGCCCCTATAATTAAAATATTTGCCAACAGCAATGAAAATACTATGGCGCAGGTTCATTAACGAGCGTTTCCTCAATTTACTACATGAATTTGTGAACTATTATATTTACACACCTTTCACGTCTTTGCACGTAAGAAAGTTGTGTGTATTTTTCATAGTCAAACATTTAAAATAGGCTTTTGTGTCCCTGTTTTTTCCTACATGTTTTAACAACCATTTCACCAATGGCAACAAAGCACATAATCTACCACTGCCCAAAAATTTCTTGCATCTCAATCTACAAAATTAAAATAAAAATAACATAAATATTGTAATAATATTAACATGCCTCCTATGGGCTGATGGTATAGATCGGCAGTTCTCAGCCTGTGGGTCGCGACCCTGGTGGGGGTCGAGAACCACTGCGGAGGCCAGACGTGACCACAAGACCCTTTTTATAAGGGTTCCTGCGGGGTAACATCGGCCCAAATGTCACCACGACGCGCGTATGTGATGATGTTTGGGCAAAACTTCATGCCATGAAGTCACTGCATGGGGTCGCGGTTCTCAAAAGGTTGAGAACCGCCGGTATAGATTTAAGTGGTGGAATTTGCCTATGGAATGCTGCATAAAGATTAAGGCCAGGGTCACAGTGGCGTATAAGTGCGCGTCTTTTTAAAAAGAAAAAAAAAACGCAGTGTGAAAAGCCATTGAAAGCATTGAGTAAAGCGTGTACAATGTCACACTTGCTTTCCATAGAGAGGAACATGCGCTGGGACGCTTCATGACACGTTTTTTCATGCATATGAAGCACAACACAAACAATGCGACAGGATTAGTAGCAATAGAAATTGAAGAATAACAGTAACGCATGGAAGAAAAGCGACATTATTTATATATAAAAGGTGTCCCGAAAATATGACAGTGAAATGCGACTGTGTATTTTCAAGAAGCGTTTTTTTTTTTTTAATGACGTGCACCTATACGCCAGTGTGTCCCTGACCTAACAGCTAATTTAATGACTTGGAATGGCATAAGACCAGACATCACATTACTAGGAGGTGTAGAAGTCATGGGGTCATTACATTTTACTTTACAGTTGTAGTTTAGGCTACATTTCTTGCATTAAAATCACCTGATTGTGGTCAACTTCAATAGGTTTCTTCATTATAATCCACGTCACAGATTCAGTCAGTGGTGGAGTGGTTAAAGACCCAGAATAGGTCCAATAATCTCCACAGGATGGGAGAAGGCAGGAAGGGTCAAAATAATTAAATTCTGTGAGAGCATCCTGTTAAAACACAAAACAGGGTTTTAGAATTTTGGAAAATAAAACAGTAAGGAACTAAAAAGGGTTTTCATTTGGCAGCAATATACTCTACATGCACCAATCCACATGTTATTTGTTTTCCAGATGGTGCACATTCCTGGGTGAGCACGACAGGATCAGTAAAGGACTATGGGACTAACAACAGCACACTGCTTGTAAATAAACAGGTTTAAAGGAAGCCAAAAATATTTTTAAAAAAATAGACCACACGCACGCGCTAGAGACAAGGTCTAATTTGAAGGTCTGTTATCAACTGACAAATTACAAAAAAGAAGTTCCATTAGATGCATTAGCTTTAGTAAGCGCAGTTGTTTCATTTTTAAGTGTCTGTAGTAATTTTATTTCAGCAGAAAATAATCTGACCTAGATGAAAACAGGGAAAAAAAGGAGAGAGATATGCAAATAATTTTAATTGTAACAACTACTCCCACTGATACACAAACCAACAAAATCTCCCATGACAAGGTTTTCTTGGTGAACTGCAATAAAGGTTGCTGTGATCTTTTTAGTGGGATCTAGAAAATAAAGAGCCCATTAATGTGACTGTTTGACAGGCTGATATTTTCCCTTGATTTGTAGTGAATACAGTATTACGGGAGTTTTTTTTCTGCTTTTTTTGGACACAGAGAGGGTTTACAAAGTAAACATATTTAGTTTAAAAAACAAACATGTTTTCTATAAACTAGGTCTTTTTTTATGAAAGACAAAAAATATTCTATATGGATATTTACAGTGAACAAATATTTTAAGAGATTCTACTAGCTGCTAGCATATGTGAACTGGCTCATAAATGTGGAGTCAGCCTTCTCCCCTCAGCCTGCGAATGCGGAGTCAGCCTTCTCCCCTCAGCCTGCGAATGCGGAGTCAGCCTTCTCCCCTCAGCCTGCGAATGCGGAGTCAGCCTTCTCCCCTCAGCCTGCGAATGCGGAGTCAGCCTTCTCCCCTCAGCCTGCGAATGCGGAGTCAGCCTTCTCCCCTCAGCCTGCGAATGCGGAGTCAGCCTTCTCCCCTCAACCTGCGAATGCGGAGTCAGCCTTCTCCCCTCAGCCTGTGAATGTGGAGTCAGCCTTCTCCCCTCAGCCTGTGAATGTGGAGTCAGCCTTCTCCCCTCAGCCTGTGAATGTGGAAATGGCTATTTTCCATCGGTTGTACATGTGAAACCGGCCTGCTTCAGTCAGCCTGTGAATGTGGAGTAAGCCTGCTCCCCTCAGCCAGCATCACTCGGCTGTAAATGGAGAAATGGCCATTTCCCCTCAGTTGTAAATGTGGAGTCAGGCTGCTCCCCTCGGCTGTAAATGTGGAACCCTCTCAGCCCCAGGGCGTTTATGACATAGCCAGGGAAGCTGAAAATGTTTAACATATGATAAACCACAGATGTCAAATTCTTTCTTACTGAAACTTCTGTAGAAAATGGGAGGTTATTTAGGTTTAAGGTTTGTTTATGCAGTTGTCCACTAGTTCCCTTTTTCCAACCTTTCCAAACAGGTCTGTGCTTTACATTAGAGAACAGATATTCTGCTTCCCACTTATCTAGAAAGCTTCTGATTTACACCTTTCTGTTGGCCATTTCTGCAAGGGGGTGGCCCAATGTGACTTATCAGGAGGTTTACATTTAATATCAACAGATGAGGTGGTGCTTGTGGGCCCTGATTGATGCATCAGCAGAGCACTCTGGGATTTGTAGTTCTAGTTAGCAACTCTAAACATGGCTGTAAACCTCTCCTGCCTTTTAGTTTCTGCCATAAATAACCAAATGCTTACCGAGTAACCCTTTCATTATTTGTTCATACAACATAAAATATAAATAATATTAAAACAGATGGAATAAAGTAGAAACCAAATTTAGTCTTGCACAAACTATCTGGCATGCCTTTTATATTATTGGAAAAAAACTAAAATCAGTTTCTTTAATGGAAATCATCTTACAAACCTTACAAAGGTTAAGTTTCTATATAAATGGGCTGGGAGATCTGTGCAGTTTTTGCAGCAGTTTCAGGAAAATCTTTTTTTTTTTTTTATTTAACTCCTTACATTTACTCGCTATATCATGCAATAATACATAGCTCCCAACTTGTGTACACAGTAATGTCCCTTGCATTATCATATTACTATATCATTATCATTGGCATACATACACTACTATGTGCCCCTGTGTAGAGTCTGCACTGGCCCTCTCCAATATTTCCACTTTGCAAAAAATTACCCTTTTCAGCAGATAAAAAGTTGGCCAAGCAGCCATTGCCTACCATACACCCCTGCTAGAAGTTGTAACCAAACTGTCTCAACACAGCTAGGCATTAATTTGATCTGCATCTGGATCTGTATATTTGCATTTTAAATAAGTTTATAGATGCAGATCTAGTGCCCCCTTGTGGATCTACTGTTAACTAGCTATCCTTAACCTATAAAAGTATATTTGTAACAATCGACTCTTCTTTGATTAAAAAATTAAATACACATTTTCGTATAAAAATTAAGCACGTCATATTTCTATTACCATAGAGAAGGAATCTTCGCTTTGCTAGATAAAAGTAAATTCCTTAAATCAAAAACTGCAGCAGCAATTACAGTATTGTGTACATACTAGTTTCGGCAGTAAGAAGAAATGGGTGCTATAAACAGATACACCAAGCCCAGTGAAATCTTTGGAAGCAGCTAATTTTGGTGCTGTTATCATTGCCAGGGGTCTGAAATGATAACAATGTAATCTGAACACTGTACAGGTTTTGTGGGCGCATATGACCAATGGCAGCGTGTCTAACAAAATATTCATGTGGTATGAAATATGTAGTAATGAGAGGAAAGAGAGATTCATGACAGAGGAGCTCTGATATATACACTATACATTATGTTGTATTGCATTTGAAATAAATTTAGAACTGTCCTTACACTATGGTACATACTTGTAAGCAGCTGAACACATTACCATGCAGCTGAAAAGTAATGTTTGGAACTCTACCCCTTTCACACTTACACTGTCGTTACTGCAAATTAGTCCTGCTGTGTATTCCATTATATATCTAAGCCAGGAATGGGCAATTATTTTCGCCATCAGGCCACATGAATGGCCCGGATGGCTTTAGAGGGTCCCATTTTTACATCCTTACGTGGGCCGGTTGGAGATGTCTGGAGGGCCGTAGTTTGCCCAACCCTGATCTAAGCCATTTAATAATCAATCTTTTAGAATATTTTATTAATATTTAATTATACATTAAATGCATTTGCTTCTGAGTAAATGCGGGTATAGGTTTTTCTGTTTGATTTGAAGAGTATATATATTTTATTTAATGCTTATCTATTTAACCAAAATGTTTGATTTAATTGATGGGTATATAAATAGTTAGTGCAAACCCAAAGGAGACAAGCATACTAATCATGTGTAGTGCACTTAGTACATAAAAATATGTAGACATGGATCTGACACCCTCAAAGGCATGCATCACTAGTCTCATAGGGATACTATATGCTTGGGCAAGTTCAGCAATTTTTTTGCATAAGGTAGAAGAACTCTAGCCTAAACAATGTCCAGGCCTAAGTTCTCCTTTAAAGTTCTATCTCTCTGCAGTGCAGATAATTCAGCGGTGTGATAAATCTATATGCAATATTATAAATTAATGTAGATTAAGCAACTTATCCAGAACAGTAGGCGCACCATTAAAATGCAGTCATATTAGTTAAATGCAGATACAGTAACAAGAAACCAAAACAGATCAGATGTCACCAGAAAAAATAGAAAATCCAATTCTGCTTGAAATGATAGTTATTCCTACATACTTATTCCATACACACTTGTAAAAACATTGTACTTGGCATAAAATTTTAGATTTGTATTGTACTTGTTCGTTTCTCCTCTTTCATGGTAGTGGCCACCTTTAATCTGCTAAAGAAATAAAAACCCCCATAACTGTGAAGCCAATCCAAATTCATCTTTTTCTGGTGTTAAGTGGCCCTTTAATAGCAAATGGTTTGAGGTATACTGCCGCATGTAACATATTAAACAATACCCAATTTAAGTAATACAGACCAACTGAAACAATGTACCATACCTTGTATCTTACAGATGGCAAAATGTCTACCAATTTCTGCAGCTTGTCATGGTGCTTCCCCACCTAAAGAATGAAAATAAAAAGCATTAAGACAACAAAAAAGGGAAAACTCAATCAAAGGAGTTCCCACAAATCTGTTTTCTTCCACTGTTACCTTCAGGAAGATGCCAATAACTGCCAAACCGTTTTTCTCCATAATCGCTTCCTCAAATGTCCTGTATTTAGTGCAGTTCCAGTGCACCAGGTGAAGCTGTTCGGGGAGTCAAAGAAACAGTAAATACATAAACATTATTCACGAAGGTCACAAAATATGCTGTCATAGATGCATTATGTACACTGGGGGTTGATGAAAAAAGGAAAAGCTATTTTTCTAGAAAGAATACCAAAACTGTATCCTCAAGAGTAAAAAGATAATTTCTTCTAAAGCTTCTGTAAAATGAACTATTTATTTTAAACCAGATTATAGCAGTTCTTCTCATTTAAAAATGATGTCCTTGTTCCGTTACACATCTACTATTCTGTAAACTATTAAGGGCCTTAAACGTATGTTCCCATCAATATTAAAGTATGTATAACCTTCCTCCTCTATTTAAGTTTATGCATAATAATGTAATGCCAAATTGCTTGACTGGATTGGGGAAATCTGAAAGTTCGACATTGAATGCAAGAGCTTCAATTTTTTACACGTTGGGGGGTGCTGTTCACTCATGGAGAATGGAAAGGAACTCCTAAGGGGCGAAATTTCATCAAATCAAAAATATTGGTATCGCGACATCGAACGTTTTTTTACCTATATCAATATTGCCAATATCGGATGCTTCTCGATATTGCGATGTCGATATCACAATATTGAAATTCGATCAAAACTTTTAATCTGTTCATTTCTATGGAAAATCCATAACATCGATGGAAAATTTGATATCACAACATCGAATTTCCAATAAAGGCAAAATATCAATATGGACAAAAATTGTTCGATATTGCGATATCGGTAATATCGAGATATTGATATTTTCAATTTTATTCAATTTTGCCCATGCATGTATACAATATGGAATAAATCATATATATGCACGTATAAACATATATGTGCATATCTTTGATCACAAAAATCAACTTCAGGGATTGTTATGTTGAAACTGCAATTGCAGGGAACCAGATTATTTTGATCCAACATCAAGGAAATGGAGTTTGTACAAAGGAACATATTTATTAGGGACAAAACCTGCAGCATTTTCCAACTTATTTGTTATCGCAAAATTCCTGCTTTCATCCTCATGAATGAAAAAGGCAAAAATGCCCAGTGTTTTGCAAACTGTAAGTTTCATCCCTTGATACATTTTGCACACAGGGTTCTAATATACTGACCTCTGCAGGATACACTTTATTATCCACGGTGTGCTCTGATCCCCAGTCATTGTTATTACCCCAGTGGAAATGAAACTGCTTCAGTCTAAATGGGTTCTCCAGAGGTCCTCCACTCACAACTGAAAACATTGCACAGAAAACAGAATGGAGTGGTTTATCGCAAAAATATTATTCAGTTTTAATATAAAAGGTTTTCCACACAGAATCTGCCTTATTTAACATAAAATTTTATATTGTTGAATATTGGATTTAACTTGGTACCTGGCAGGAGGATACTGTTTTGAATTTAAAATGAAAATCTAGTTATTTTATATTTAAAAGAAGAGTTTTGTACTAAAAGCTTACCTTCTCGCAAGCTATACTGCAGAAATAAAACTGAAAATCACAAGCATTACAGAGATCCAAGTAGCATCAGAATTCTTCATTTATTGTCTTTGTTGCCACAATTTTTGTAGAGTAGCCAAATCCTGCCCATGGTAATATAAATGCTGACTACACAGCAGTTCACTTCTTTACCAATTTGTAGAGCATGCTCAGAAGTGAGCAGTGCCTGGGGCACATGTATGTACTGCATGCTAAACTATACAGGGACATTCTTTCTGAGCCTTCAATGCTTCTTTAAAACTAGAAACATCATCACCAAAAAATAAGTAAGTGTGTGTGTAGAAAGAAAATTGATTTTTGGATCCAAAAGGGATTTTTTAAAAATGTTTCTAAATATTATTACTAAATATTAGGCCAGGACAACACTGGATTTTACCTCTGATAAAAGCACACTATTTCTCAATATTATGTGGCCTTATTCCTTACCATAGTCTATGCCAGTATCCTGTCAGACATGGGGAAAACCTCCCCAGATGTGGGAGAAATGCTAGTGTCCCAGTCGGCCCTGGTGAGGAATTTGGAAGCTACCACGAGTTTCCTAGGTAAACAATTGAGCAACCAAGGAGTAAATCTGTAGCAGTATAAAATGATAGTATAACTCTGGTCTTAATGCCATAGTTAATAAACAGGATATTATCACCAGAAAAATATTTTTGTCTGTGCCTTAACACACTATATACTGCTAATTAAGATAGAAAAGTCCTGGAAAATGTATTTACTTTAACACTTATTGGGTTAGAATTTGCCTGCTGTTTGTTTACCAGAACTAAAGGCTACAAATTCATTAAAAAAAACTATTGCTTTCATCAATGCAGCCTGGAGAGTTTATTCACTTAGTGATTCAGATAAGAGACGTTTATAGGATTATTCAAATCAGAACATTTGGGATGATATTATTATTATTTTAACATAAAAGTGAGTGAATATGTGTTGTGTTCCAGGTATGAATGTGCGCTTCATCAGTGGTTACCTCATCTACTGCAGCAATAAATAGTGAACAAAGCAAAAGTTAAATACAGCCGGAGCAATAGCTGTGCCAAGTTCTTCAACACGTACAGAGTGATTGCATCAGCAAAAAAGTACAAGAACATAACGTTGATCAACCACTGAGCTTACACCCAAAATCAACTGAGAATTGTTAGTTGACGTCAGTGTGCTGCACTGGATTCTAATTACTCCATGTCTCCCAACCTGCTGGGAGAAGGGGGGGTGGCAGTTCCATTCCCCCAATGACATTGATTTCACTGGCACTCTGCCTAACACCAATGGAAATCCTTGTATTTAGCTGCTGGGCTGGGGGAAGGACAGGGACCATTAGACAGGACCCAGAAAAAGGACTGTCCCATCTAATCTGGCATACTTGGGGGATATGTTACCCAGCCACTGAAATTTTGTCCCACATGTAAATCAAAACTATTCATTTTCAACCAAAGGCATAAGCAAAAATAGGCAGCACAATACAAATTATGTACATTAAGAATAAATTCCAAAATTAATATTTGCACAGATTCTGTAGTATTTGGTCTGGACCAATTAAGTGTTCTGGAGCTGTGCTACTGCTTCTCTACTAAGTAGCATTTATTTAAAACGCCTGCAGTCACTATAAATGGCATCTTCTGGATTCCTAGGAAGTAGCAGGAGGCACACAGCATCCTTGTGGTCTCCTGCCGATAGAGAGGCAGGAACACTATGCTTTAATAGGAAGTAAAAAAAATGCTTTCCGAACACCCATTTAGCCCTGGCACTAGTTACTCCTGTCTATAAAACACATTTATTTTACCGTTTGCATTGTATTGGATAAGTAATTATGACTTGGGCACAACAACATCACACAAAAAAATGTTTTTAAAATACAGCAATCATGCACCAATCTAATACATCCGGGTTGCAATCATCTACTTTGACAATAGCTCATTATACAAACCAGATTCCAAAAAAGTTGGGACAAGGCCATTTTTTACCACTGTGTGGCATCCCCACTTCTTCTTAC
>WMED01003222.1:0-15972 GCA_019650415.1 Pipa parva
ATATAAACAGACACATATGCCTGTTTTTCTCACTATCTGACATGAAATCAGAATAAACCTCATCTGTTTTAGGTCATTTAGGATTACCAAAATTATTTATATTTGCCAAATGCCAGTTTAATGAGAGAGAGAGAGAATTTTTAAAGGGTAAGTAAACCCTGTTTATAAATGAAACTCTATTTACCTACTGTCAAGCAATAAATTGATTAATAAATTCCTGACTCACCTCTTAACTCAGTAGAGCTCAGTATCCCTCTGCAACTGCATTGTCTCAGTGAAGGGCTTTCTGCTATGGGCAGTATAGGGTTAAAGACATGCCCCCTCCTCTAACGACTTATTCTCCATAGAGGACCACACCAGGTAGTCAGGACATTATCTTATCTGTGCATGCTCAGGGCTATAAACAGGCTTTTGAGATAGGAGCGAGGTGGGGATAGACTGTGTCTCTCTGTATAGTTTGTGATGTCACTTGGGGGCGGGGCTTATCGGCACTGTTCAGGTAGAGACTGCACACAGAATGGGAGAGGGAGCAGGACTGTTTAAACAAGAGGCAAGTACTACTGATCCCAAAATCATTTTTTCATTGTAATGTTTAAGTTGACTTTCTATATGCATACATGTCAGATATAAATAATGTTTTATTTAGACTTTCCATCCCCTTGAAGGCATTTTTAATACTTTCTGCAAAGTCAAAAGTTTACATACATTTCATTGGTATTTGGTAGCATTGCCTTTAAACTGTATGATTTGGTTCAGACGTTTTGGATATAATTAAACAAGCTTCTCATGATAGTTGGTAGGAATTTTGGCCAATTCCTCCTGACAGATTGGATGTAACTGAGCCATATTTGTAGGCTGCCTTGCTCGCATCTTCCTTTTCAGCTTTGCCCATACATTTTCAATAGGAGTGAGATCAGGGCTTTGTGATGGCAATTTCAAAACATTGACTTGGTTATCCTTAAGCCACTTTGTAACCAGTTTGGCAGTATGCTTTGGGTCATTGTCCATTTGGAAGACCCATTTCTGCCCAAGCTTTAACTTCCTGGCTGATTTCTTGAGATGTTGCTTCAGTATTGCCACATAATCTTCTTTTCTCATGATGTCATCTGTTTTGTTAAGTGCACCAGTCCCTCCTGCAGCAAAACAACCCCTATAACATGATGCTGCCATCCCCATGTTTCACAGTTGGGATGGTGTTCTTAGGCTGAAACCACTCTTTTAAATGGAAATATCTCATGCATTTTTTACAGCATTCCCTTTCGAAAAGACAGACAAAGATCACAATGCTAGGCTTTTCTGAAATCCTTTCAACCGTACGTTTGTGATTGTTCATATGTTTCTGGCATGTATGCTAATAAGTCACTTAAGATGAAACCTATAAAATGCTCATGACGCAGTGCTGATCTGAAATCAGTGTAGATATAGGTGCAGCTGTTTTTAAGAGATTGAACAGCATGCATTTAAACCAGATTTGATATGGCTTTGCAGTATATGATTTTAATATGTGTTAAAAGGATGATGTGACAACCCTGCCTATAGTATCAACTGAATATTAATTTTTTTAATCTTGTACATGCCACCATTCCCATTTAAAAAGGGAGGCATTTGAAATAAACAGAGCAAACGTCTGTTATAATTTTGCTTAATAGTAGCATTAGTATGTTTCACAAGTTTATGTGTTCATTGCACTTATGATAATACATCACTGTAGTACAGAGTACACTGGTTAAACGAATGATCTTGGCAGTTTTCACCATGGGAGTGATTCATCAATGGCAGCCAATGACTATAATGGGTTTTTCTCCACTTCCACTTCATGCCAATGGGCAGGTACTCAGCCAAACCTTTAAAAGACTCCTCATTTCACTTACATCCATTTTTTATTTTTTGGGCCATGAAAGGCTGGATATACAAGAAAAGCAACTCCACACTACACTGTAGCTTGTGCTAAAAAGGGGAACTATCCCCACATTTATTATTGGCAGGTACAGCTCAACGTTTTGGGAGGAACTCGGCCATCTCTCCTCAGGACATAGTTTTTAATGATCTTTGAATTTTGCATAGGCTTAAAGAATGCATTCATGTGACATAAATGCATCTAAAAAATAGTCAACAAAAGTACATGCTTGTAATATAATGCATCTTTAAGGCTGCAAGAATGTGTGTGTATGGGTGGCCTAAACTCATCTAAAAAGGGCATAACAGTCTTCCATTATCTTGACAAAGTGCTCATAGATGCAAAATCAAGCTAAGGTGGAAGAGGTGAACAAATAGTTACAGAATTTCTTCAACAACATGGTTAGTTAAAATAAAGATAAATGAAGGAGAAGAGAAGTGTGATTCTAGACTAAACTATGAGTTTTCTAGAATCTCTATTTTATAATTTCCTCTCATTATCAAGCTTTAACAGCAAAAAATAGCAGGGCCTGTTGTTACATTCAAACTTTACTGTAGCTGAGTTGTAAAGGGCGACTTGAATGTTGCTGCCTATATAATATTTTATAACATTATATACATTTTGTTAAATAGTAGATATAATTTATTAATGTGTCCCTTATCAGTCATACTGTCAGGTAGTTTAGCTCCCAGTAACTTTTTGTGGTTATAAAGACTGATGTTTGCCAAAATTCATTTGGAGTAAGAGTTTGTTCTTTCATTTTTAGATCGAAGCAGGACAGTATTGCACTTTTGTCATATCAACTGATGGCTCAGTTAGGGCCTGTGGGAAAGGCAGTTATGGAAGACTTGGGCTAGGAGACTCCAACAACCAGTCCACTCTTAAAAAGCTAACCTTCGAGCCCCATCGTTCCATAAAAAAGGTTTCTTCATCAAAGGGTTCAGATGGACACACTCTGGCATTCACCACCGAAGGCGAGGTCTTCAGCTGGGGGGACGGTGACTATGGTAAACTTGGTCATGGGAACAGCTCAACACAGAAATACCCAAAGCTCATCCAAGGGACTTTGCAAGGAAAGGTAAATGGCCTGTAATTCCTCTGTTTGGAAATAGAATATTTTAGCATATTTAACTAGATTAAAATGGGGGAAAAGTTTTTGTACATAAATGATGCGGGGGTATTGTCTTTAACCCATTTCCCTAGGTCGTTGTTTGTGTTTCTGCTGGATACAGACACAGTGCCGCAGTCACAGAAGATGGGGAACTTTATACCTGGGGAGAAGGAGACTTTGGAAGACTTGGTAAGTTTCTACATAATGACTTCCTAAAATTAATGCACTTTTAATTTCTTACCCACTAACATACACTGGAACCTTAAAGTATGTTATATTCAACCATCACTTGTTTGGATATGTTAGCAGTATGAAACAGTCATAATAATACTATTTTACCAGTAATTTCCTTCTGTTATATTTTGACCTATTATCTGTTTATTATAGCTATACATACCAAGTTAAGCTAAGATTATTCACAGATAGTCTCCATATATCCCTTCTGTAATTTGTCTAACTAACTTCTCCTTATGCTAGGCCATGGAGACAGTAACAGCCGGAATATCCCAACTCTTGTAAAGGATATCAGCAATGTGGGTGAGGTTTCCTGTGGAAGCTCACATACTATTGCCTTGTCTAAGGATGGAAGGACTGTTTGGTCTTTTGGAGGAGGAGACAATGGTATGAATACTTTAGGTGTTTTACTGCTGGGCTATTTCATTTTATATTGTTAGCAAACATGTTTTTAAACTAAATTAAATGGAATTTAATTTTGTAGGTAAGCTGGGGCATGGAGACACTAACAGAGTATACAAGCCCAAAGTAGTAGAAGCTTTGCAAGGAATGTTTACTCGCAAGGTGTGTGCAGGAAGCCAGTCCTCATTAGCTCTTACATCTACTGGACAGGTAAGTGAATGGAACTGCGGAGTATTTGTAGTAGTTTTATGAAAAACTGTTGTACATTGTAACAATATTTTATACTCTTTGTAATTATGTTGGTCATAATAAAGCAACACTTGGTTTTAAAGAGATGACCCAAATGCAGTAGTCCTTTGATGAAATGCACTAGATGTATAAAGCAGTACTAGGAATAGCCATGCAACTCAAAATTTCCTGTAAAAATGCTGCTTTTGTCTGTAGGTATATGCCTGGGGTTGTGGAGCATGCCTTGGCTGTGGATCTTCAGAAGCAACTGCCCTGAGACCCAAACTTATTGAAGAACTTGCTGCCACAAGGATAGTGGATATTTCTATAGGAGATAGTCACTGTTTAGCACTTTCTCATGGTATGCATTTCATTAATAAACTAGCATAGTGAACTGATTTTGTATTTTGACAGGTGTCATTCACCCACAAAACTACTGGAATTCCCCTGCCTTTTATGTTAATGTCCTTTAAAGGAGAACTAAAGCTTGTTAGGACTAAGGGTGATTGTTAAGGAGGAGGGGAGAAATGCTTACCGATAGGGATTTTAGGCTTCAGTGCTGCCTCCTACTCTCAATACCAAACCAATCTCTTCTACTCTGCACACTGTTGGGATCCTCTTAACTTTCTGCTTCAATTTGAGTTGAGCAAGGCACAGAAGTCATTTTCAATCAGAATTCTGCTTTTGCCCTTGCAAAAAAAAAAAAAAGAAAAGAATTCTTGCTTACTTCTGTGGTGGCAAGTCCCAGAGCTGCTAAAAATCTGGAATATTATTATAATGTAGTCAATAAATGTAAAAGAATAATCCAAAATAATGTATGGGCACTGAGCACAAATAAGGGAGGAATGAACCAAAACGACTTCACTATTAAATGGTCAGTAAATAATCTAACTTGTAAGGACTATCAGAGATCACAGAAATAGAGGAAGAAGTGTTAAGAAAATGCTGATAATTGGGAAATATGAGAGTTTAAGCTGGAAGACATGGTTTCCTTGTTTCACATTTTGCTCTTGTTCTCTTTTGCCTGTAGTTATACCACTGGCCATATTTTCATAATTTAATGCATTTGTCATACAGATAATGAGGTATATGCATGGGGCAACAATTCCATGGGGCAGTGTGGTCAGGGCAATTCAACTGGCCCCATCACTAAGCCCAAGAAGGTGAGCGGACTAGATGGAGTAGCCATTCAGCAGATCTCAGCAGGTACCTCACACAGCCTGGCATGGACTGCCTTGCCAAGAGACAGGTAAACAACAGCAATTTTATGGTCACAGTTTGTTAGCAATTTTTAAAACATCCCCATCCAGTAGTTTTGAATGTATGTATAATTTTATTTATAAAGATACACAAATTTACGCAGCGCTGTACAATTCAATACAAGTACAATAGAGGCATGAAGTAAGTAAGTGATTTCCCAGGCCAACGCTACGCCTAAATGACTGCTAGGAGCATCTAGCTGTAGAGTAGTTAGATTAACACACTGTCAAACTATTACTGAATTCAGATTTTTCCTTAGTAATGAAATTTGACCTTGTGTTTACTAACTGTGTTTAATGACAATTGGCACCCTGTTGCCTAGAATCTGTTATGCTAAAGATAGGTACAGTGTGAAGTGGGAATGTAATTTTCTCTCTTTTTGTGACGCTTGTGGCTACTTTTCTTGAAAATTGCTAGTGTGCCGCTACATGTATGCAATTGGTGTTCAGGGGGTTCTGATGACAAATTTGCCTTATTGTGGCTGCATACCATTGATTTTTATAATAAATAACAGGTCTGTAAAAAGAAGAGGAACACTGTGCTTTTACCAGCAGCAAAACTGCAACAATCTGAGACTCTAGGAGGCCTTGTCATTAGGAGGCCAAATACTGATTAGGATCAGTCTGAATGTAAATAACAGAAATTGTGTACTGCCACAGTATGAATGATACATAGACCAAGGGATTTCTTGATTAATAAATAATATTTCATCATACTGTAATTATTTCTATCTGTAGTATTCATTGTTCAGTTTGTCCCTTCACAGACAAGTGGTGGCCTGGCATCGCCCCTACTGTGTGGATCTTGAAGAGAGCACCTTCTTCCACTTACGCTCGTTTCTTGAAAGATATTGTGAGAAAATAAATAGTGATGTGCCACCTCAACCTTTTCCATCATCCAGGTATAACTGTATTTCAGCATGATTGTAGTGTATTAGATAGTGTTGATCCGGAGATGAGTATTCCTTAATTGTGAATTTAGCACTACTAATTCCAGTACTCCCGTCCCAGTACAATATACAAACTTGAATTTGATAATGGGCTGCTACCTGAAACATGCCACTAACTCTGTTTGTATCACAGTAAAAGTCAGTGGTTTAATCCACCATTCATTGTGCTGCTTCTTCCTAACCTATTTACTTACAGTATAAATCTAGTGTATCTATCTATATAAATATACATACATACTATCTTATACTGTACTATACTAAACTATTGTAAAAGCATTTATTTACCACTTCAGAACATGCAGTGGGTTTATAGATGTAGTAATATTGAAATGACCTGCAGTGGTTTCCTAGTTATTGTTTTGTTTTTTCTTAATGTAACTGTTGTAGTTCTTAGACTAGGTTTTTGGCAAAATAAAATTTATTACAGTTGTGGACCTTATCTCTTTTAGAGAACACCAGAGTTTTTTAAAGCTCTGTTTAAAGATGCTTTCAAACCATTTGGCCCTTGCATTAACTGGAGGAGTTGCCACTAGCATCCTAGGAAGACAAGCAGGACCACTTAGAAATCTTCTGTTTCGACTAATGGATGCCAGTGTGCCTGATGAGATCCAAGAGGTTAAAAATTTCTGTTCTTAGACTATTTCTTTTTCTGTTACTACTAAGATTAATACCACATTTTCCAAATTTAATGTACATTTTGTATAAAATTAAACAAGCAAACAAACTTTTTTTTTTTTGTGTTGTATACTGTTTTTCAAAGACCAAGCTCATGCCAGTGGTAATGATGTATTTACTGAATTATTTCTGAGACCATTGGTTTCAAAGGGACTATGCAGTAGGCAAGAAAGAATGTAATAATTATTTACCATTCAGCGTTAATTTTACAAGATTACTTTTTATGTAAAATACAGGAAATCTTAGCTGTTTTCTGTCATTGACTAGTGGAGTATTGTAGATTTACAGCCTAGACCTTTATATAGATAAAACCAATTCCCATTCTTTATTGTGCATAATTAGTAGCCTAAGGCATTAAATGACATATTTATCAAGATGAAAAATGGGCAACATTTTACTTTATGTCCTGTTTGGAGAAAACAAATTTGGAAATTCAAAGAAATGTAACATTTTTTGTAGTTTTACTACAAAAACATGTTTTGTGGTTAAATTGCACAGTTTTTCTGCAAAAGAAAAAGGAAAAATATCTCACTTCTCAGCTTGATAAATATGTCCCTTGATTCAAAATGTTGTATTTAAGCTGCTTTATTACTTGAGTTTCTTTTATTCACAGGTTGTCATTGAGACTCTCTCTGTTGGAGCCACAATGCTACTTCCCCCTCTGAGAGAGAGGATGGAGTTATTACATTCTCTCCTGCCTCAGGGACCTGACAGATGGGAAAGTCTTTCAAAGGGCCAGGTACTCATATTGTAAAGTGTCACAATAGAGCTGTTTTGTTTGTGAATTAACAATGCCAAATAGCAGAATTTCCAAAATGACTTTTCATTTGGTTATGTTAGTTACCCTAAAGTACCCAATCAAATAAAGGATTTGATATTTGTGAATTAACTACTCATTGGTAAAAAAAAAAAAAAAAAAAAAAATCTGGATAATTTTATATAAATTTTCAAAAGTCACACTTACGGGGAACATTTTAAAGATGGACATTTAAATAATCAATAACTAATGTCCCTGAAGTGTCTTCCTCTGCCACTTGCTTTGCATAGTTACTGCTACATACAAATGTAATAAAAACAAAGGATTTAAGTAATCCCTTATATCTACTTTTACTCACTTTGCTTTAAGTCTGTGTTTTTTCAATAATCACTTTTTATAAATACCTTGAACCCTTTTAGATGGATCACAGCTTTTTATAAACAACAGTAATGTGTTCTTTTTATATCTCTTTTTTATTTTGAGATATATACTATTCTGCTTCATTAAGACATAAGTTATACTGGTCTTTGGTACCTTAAATACAGTTTTTTTCTTGGTGCTGTTCTTTCACAGAGGATGCAATTGGATATCATCCTGACCAGCTTGCAAGATCACACACATGTTGCATCACTGCTGGGATACAGTACACCATCTGATTCTTCTGATGTTGCTGCCTTACCTCTAGCTTCTGATTCCAGTTATGGCTCACAGGGAAGTCA
The DNA here is from genome assembly GCA_019650415.1 of Pipa parva. NCBI lineage: Eukaryota > Metazoa > Chordata > Amphibia > Anura > Pipidae > Pipa > Pipa parva. The sequence goes on from WMED01003222.1 coordinate 8,233, forward strand.
CCCAGATACTCACTTGGCTGAAATCTTGATGAAGACGCTTTTGAGGAACTTGGGTTTCTATACAGTAAGCACAAAGTAAAATATGTCTAGATCTAGATAATTACATTTCAGTATAACATAACAACTAGAATAAATTCAGCTGAGGATCATGAACAAAAGCAAGTAAAAACTGCAAGAAAATTAGACATTTCTTGAGTGATCCTAACATTCTTATGTTGGTCTAATTATGTGTTTATTTCATATTGGTTGTTGCTGTAGAGCAGTGTTTTTCAACCTTTTTTCTTCAGGGGAACCCTTTGATGTAATAACATTTCTGGCTGAACCCCTAGAAACCCGGAAACCCTAGAAATCGCATAACGCTCATGACGTCATTGACGTCTACATACCCGACAGGTTACAGAGGGAGGATCCAAGGATGCAATCTCTCTCTGAGTCGGGTAATGATGCTGATTGCAAATGATGCGGCCTCAGTCTCTGCTAACAGTGATCTGACAGTGATCACTGTTAGCAGGGACCGAGACCACATCATTAGCAATCGGCATCATTACCGATGCATCAGAGAGAGATCACAGCCTTGGATCCTCCCTCTGTGACCTGTTGGGTATGTAGACGTCAGTGGCGTCACACGTGTTATGCGATTTCTAGGGTGCTGATTGCTAATGATGCAGTCTCGGTCCCTGCTAACAGTGATCAGGGCCAGTTCTAGCTCTGGGCGATGTGGGCGACTGCCCAGGGCATAATCTATTTGAGGGGGTGCTGTCGCCCACATCCAAACTCACCTCCTCCATCATTCCAGCGACGCACCTCCTCTGAGCGCCGCTCTACAATGAGGTAAGTGGAATGCGACAGCACTCCTTGGCTGCTTTGGATCTTCTCGGCTCTATTCGGCAAGCCGAGAAAACCCAAAGCAGCCGAGGAGCGTTGTCACATTCCACTTACCTCATTTTGGAGCAATGCTCAGAGGAGGAGTGTCGCTGGAACACTGGAGGAGGTGAGTTGGGGATGCCGGGTGGGGATGCCGGGCAGGGGGGGCACGGTGGGGGGGTCAAGTGGTGGTTCAGCCAGGGCGCCCATAAGGCCAGAATTGCCCCTGACAGTGATCGCTGTCAGATCACTGTTAGCAGGGACAGAGACTATATCATTAACAATCTGCATTATTACCCGACTCCACAAGGACAACCCAGGGGTTCTGCGACACACTGGTTGATGGCATCATTGCCTGGCTCATCAGAGAGAGACTGCATCGATCTCTCTCTGATGAGCCGGGTAATGATGCCGATCAACCAGTGTGTCGCGGAACCCCTGGGTTGTCCTTGCGGAACCCTGGTTGAAAATCACTGCTGTAGAGTTTTAAACTTTTCCCATATCTGAATTGTGACACAACTCCAGATGACTTTAAGAGGGTTATTCACTAAGGTGCAAAATCGACTGTCAAATTTGCAAACAGCGGATTCCCATAACAAATCCGTGACAATTTCCCCATTGTAAAGTCACAACAATTTTTTTTTTATGTTGAGATTGCAACAATTTTCCCATAATAAAGACATGACTGCGACAGTAGCAGCCTGTTGTGACTGTCTTTATCTGGTGAATTCGCACCTATACGGAACAAATCGGACTTTAGTGAATAACCCACTAAATCAAAGAATGCCATCACACTGTTCTGAGTCCATGAAAGTGAGAATGGAGCTTTTAGTTTGTCTGGACAACGTTTGTTGCTGGGAAGAATAATTTACAGCTTGGTAACTGGCTCAGTGGATTTTATCTTGTTATTATTCTTTCTCTTTCTGGATGATGAGAATCACTTTTAGGTTGGTGCTTAAGTGATGAGTTGACTGGTTGATACGTTGTCTTAGGGATACAGCATATATCAGATTCTTCAAAAAGGCCTGTTAACAAATCAGTATTTTTCCCATTCATCTTCCAGATTGTCAGTCCTTACATTATTACCCTTTTTTTTATTATTTCAACACTTTTGTCATGCTCTTTGTGGTGTTTTGGTTGTGTATGCCTGTTCCACATACATGTAATTCTTTAAATCTCAGACTTTTAAATCACCAGTCACTTCTATTAAGCATCCTCATTTACAGTGAGACTGATATGGGTCATTTTGAGGTTGTTAGGAAAATTTGGTCATCACTGACTTTTTAGGTTAATAGGCATAACCCAAATCAACTGTGTGACCTATGCTTAACAGTTTGGATCTTTTCTCTTTTTCCAGTTAGTATGTTTAATTTATCATCATTGCATGAGAGAACAGTGACCTTACTTGGTTTAATAGTCCAATCTATGAATTCCGGTCAGCCAGAATACGTATGGTAGCGCAGTATCTTTGTTCAGGAGGAGTCCATGCCCGAGCTGCAGCAGCTTGTCTGACTGTCTGACTTTCTCACTTTCTCACTCACTCCTCCTGAACAAAGATACTGCTCTACCATATGTATTCTAGCTGACAGGAATTCATAGATTGGACTATTTTTCTGTTTGAGAGGAGATTGGGCAGATCACCTCATCGGTTTAAGCGCAAGAAAACGGAACATTATTGGACTATCATTCATATTAAACCATTCTGGTAAAAAGACTCAATCAGCATACTGAGAGACATTATTAAGGTTTCTATTTCTACATATCATTAATCTAATTTGTGTATCATTTGACACTGTTTCATCATCAGCTTATCAATTTACTAACAGGGCGCTGTACCATACATTTTGCAATTACTTGGTTTAATATCTATAAAAACTAAATGTAGCATTGTTATATTCATCTACATCACATCTTTGGACCAATGCAGCCGCAAAAATGTATGTTTGTATGTAAGAGAACCTATGTACATTTGTGGGCACATACCTAATATAGGCAACAGTTGTTATGCTCATTTTTCATTTAGGATGCTTTTGGCAGTAGTGAAATTATCAAGTCTTTTGTTTTGTTTTTTTGGGTAAGGAGTTATGTTATTGTCCAATTCTAACAGTAAGTTAAAAAGTTAGCATATGTTCCTTTCCTCAAATTGTTGTAAAATACTTTGTGTATATGCTGCCTGACTGCTTTATATCCACAACAGGATCAAGCTTTTGGTGAGTTGGAAAAGAACAGTGACAAGTTAATTATTGGTGCTTCCTCATCTGAAAATAGCCAACCTGCTCACCTTCATGAGTTACTGTGCTCCCTGCAGAAGCAACTGCTGGCTTACTGCCACATTAACCATATAAGCGAGGTGTGTAATCCAGCAAAATGACATGCCAAGGCCAAATTGTGGTAGGCATATATATGCTTTAATACGTTTCATTTTAGGAGCTCTATAAAGTCACCAACAGTTACTTGTCCATCTAATTATTACTGCTGAATTTATTATTTTTGTAAAATGTATAAAGCACTGACTTAACTTCAATAAATAGTTAGAATCTTACAGAATATACACCACTTTGAACAACTTTTTGGCCTGTTTCAGGAGTGTAAAGTCAGCAATGTGATGGCTTTGAAAAGTCAGTTAAAAACTTGCATGTGGTAAATCCCAGATAATTATTGGCCATCTGCAAGTCTCTGTTAAATTCTAACTGATCTGCCACAGTGGAAGTAGGTGAGTGAGGACTGCTTCTGTAAGTGAGGCTGTGTTGTATATATCTATATCACTAAATATAGATAAGTACCATATTGCCCCACTTTTTACAATTACACTAATTAACCAAGGCAGGCACCTTATTTAATGTTTGGCAGAAAGATCTCTGCATGTTTTTTGTGCTCCTTTTGTTTATAGCATTCTTTTTTTGACAGCTTGACATTTATAAACTCCTGAAGATGTGATTTTAAAGTCACCCAATTCTTGTTATTTCTTTAGAATTCAAGCAGTGTGGCCCTTCTACACAAACACCTCCAGTTGCTTCTTCCACATGCGACAGATATTTATTCCCGCTCTGCTACTCTGCTGAAGGAAAGTCCCTGGAACGGAAGTGTGGGAGACAAGCTGCGTGGTAAGGTTATAGTCATGCCAAAATGCTATGTATATTAACAAGAGTAGCCACAAATGTTTATCCCTTTAAGAGACTCACACTTAAAGGTCCAGTAACACCAATCCAATCTATTTGGATTGGCACTTCAAGAATCTGTGCTATCTAAAGTTTCATGTAAAGTATTGGGACTAAGTGGGGTTCTTTACATCAACAGATAATAGATGGCTGCATCCACAAGGAATAACAAGCTCAAAGTAATAAAGATTAGGAATTCAACTTCAAAGATAACATTTATAGTGGTACTGTTAGTGCTAATCCAAATAGGCTTTTTTTTTTTCCTAGTGTTCCTTGTCCTTATAAAGTATAGTTCTGTATCTCCATGGCCTTTGTCATGAATTTAAGCAGATACATCTATGCAATCATTTAATGATTTCCTTTTACATTTTTATTGCACATTATGGCCAATAATTTATATTTTGTAAAGACTTAATGTATATTTAATTGTCATAGGAAAGTCAACTTCAAAATGCATGCAGTAGTTGGACTGCGCTATCTATGCTTTATGTAGTGGTTAATAGGTTTTTATTTATATTTAGATGTAATCTACGTATCTGCAGCTGGTAGCATGCTATGTCAGCTTGTCAATGCCTTGTTATTGCTGCCTGCATCAGTAGCCAGGCCTCTTCTCAGTTACCTGCTGGACCTACTACCCCCTCTGGATCGTCTGAACAGGCAGTTACCTGCAGCTGCTCTGTTAGAAGATCAAGAATTGCAATGGCCACTTCATGGTGAGAACTGGATTAGCTGTTTGTTGTTTCAGCATTTGTACCTTGCGTTAATTATCTAGTTTGATTCTGTTACATGTGGTAGCATTTCTTGGAGTTTTGTTACTATTTCCAGCCATGCTTCTACAATTTTACATAAGGAGGAGGAGGCCGAATTTTATTTTTATATGTACACAGGCTATTATGGATACTTTTGCCAGCTCCTGTCCCAAAATAAATGTATAGTGGATGGCAGCACCATTAAATTTTATGGATATCCTCCTGCTGTGATTCCAAAGTCAAGGTATCTAGTCACAACCCAATTAGAAGCAGTATTGTTTAATTTAAACAAAAGATTCTAAAACTACAACTGCCTGGGCATAGATGCAATCCCTTCTTTTCATATTGGTCTATTCAAATAAGACAAACATGCCTCAGATGGATCGTTTAAGCGGAGCTAGAAGAAATCTTCCATCAGTATGACCTGTCTGTAAATGTTTAGTGTTCCCTTATTTCTGAACTAAAATTCTATAAATGAACATGCAGACTTATTTAAGATAATGACTTCCTGAAAAAAGTAAAATTCTTTCTAAAGTTGACAGCAATACATATAAAGTATTGTATTGATTCATTTATAAAGAGCTGATATATTATGCAGTGCTTTACAGAGATTCATCATTTACTTCAATCCTTGTCTCACGGCGCTTACAATCTTGATCTAGTTTCCCTATTCGGTCACACAGAGTGTCTGTGTGTGAATGAATAGTAATCTGATGCACAATTTCAACATTTGTTGGAGCACACTAATGGCTATATAATTATATTGGAAGCGCAGCTTCCAGAAAGTTCACTGACAAATAAAAGGAAAATAATCACTGCACATTCCCTGGCCCCCCCCTGTACTTTCAGTATTTATATTCTATGTAAGTGCATAAAATTTAAAAACAGGGATTTTAGTTGGGTAAATGCCTTGATAAACTGTTTTTTATTCTTGTGTAGGTGGAAGAGAGCCAATAGATCTGGCAGGCATATCCTTACCTGCTCCTGCTCAATCATGGGTCTGGCTGGTAGATTTAGAAAGGACTGTGACGCTTCTTATTGGACGATGTTTAGGTGGGATGCTGCAGGGTTCACCCACATCTCTTGAGGAGCATGATACAGCCTACTGGTTAAAAACACCTTTGCTTGGAAATGGAATTGAGATGGATGTTCCTCAGTTGGGTAAGTCTGACAGCTGTTGTGTATAAGATGATTGTAAAAATAATAATATATAAGAAGTGGTGTGCTTAAAAACACACAACCCTTTTATAAATTAGCCAAATTCAGTTTTCATGCTTTTCAAATACTAAGCACCATTTTGCCTGATTCAGTTTGTAGATCTGGAGAGTGCAAATATGCCTTCTCAGGGATAGTGGATGAACTTGCCTCAGTATCTCTGTGTTCTGCAGTTTATATTACCCTGATTATTTGTTTATACCAGTGGTTCTTAACCAGGGTTCGGTGAGTTGGTCTCAGGGGTTCGGTGGAACCTCCACCACGGAGGTCAAGACACGCAGGTCAAGTGATTTATCACTAAAGAAGGGTTCGGTGAATGTGCATATGAAACTGGTGGGTTCGGTACCTCAAACAAGGTTAAGAACCACTAGGTTATAATGTGTAGTTGCAGTATGTAAATGTATGTAAATTTGTTATGCGAAATATATAATGCCTTGGTTTTTATAATAATAATTTCAGTACATTTAACATATTTTTAAAGCTGTTTTAAAAGCAATGCCCTTATAAACTGTTTTTTAAATTAGCATATTTAATTAAAGGTTAATAGTGCTCTTGCATATAATCATGACAGTGTACACTAACAATGTAAACTTTGTTCATGAAAGGGGTCAAAGCTGTAAGTTATCACATAGGGATAGCTAGCAGCCTGGTTTTAAGGTGCAGGCGTGGGATGTATTACCTGTTTGCCGTGTAACTGTACACCCAGGTGCTGCCAACATGACCCTTTGAGTCCAGAGTTGGAGACTTTCAGTGAGGTTTGAACGGGGGAGGGGGTGGGTACTGATTAACCAGTCACCTTGGAGGGCCAGAGTGCAATAAACTGCTTTCATAGACAGTGATCAGAATAGGTCATTAAAAAACTTGAATAACAATGAAATTTGCCGATAATCTGATGTTAATGGACCTAATATGAAGAGAATAAATCGTTACACTGAATTATCCATGTCTTTTTAAAGTAATAAATATAAATATATAAAATAAAATAAATTATATGCAAAAATGTTAACTCATGCCTGGGATGTAGGGTACTGCTATTATTTTTTCATTATTAACTATAGGGAACACACAGCATGCATTCCAATTTAAAAACTAAATGGGAAAAAATGTATGGGTATGTCATGTTTCTTATAGCACCTTATACAGAATAATTTATGCACATAATTTTCTCTGCAGATAAGTGTATGAGTGCTCTGCTTGAAGTGGCTCTTTCTGGTAACGAGGAACAAAAGACGTTTGATTACAAATTGAGGCCTGAAGTATCTATCCTTGTTGATTTGGCTGTGGGCTCAACCAAGGAGCCAGCAAACAGTTTATGGATTAGTATGCAAGATTATGCCATTAGCAAAGGTAGGTTGAGTTCACATGCTTTCACATCCAGTAGCACAACATTGGCGGCTGGGCCTTTTTTTGAACTATGCACACAAAGACACCCTCCCTCTTCCCCCAAAAAATGCAAACTTACTTGCTTCTGCATTGTGTTCAGGATCTGCAGTGGCAACAGTTTAACTAACTTCTTGCAAGTTGTAGGCAGTTGCTAAGGCAGGCGTAGTAGAGCAGAGTATCATGAATCTGGTCTAACCTGCAACCCCTGGTCATAGTACATAAACTCGCAGTCAGATTTTAAAATCTTGGAAAAATATGTTCATACTAGCTGTAACTAGAAATTTGTCTAACAATAACAATTTATCATTTGTAAAGGAAAATGCATGTTTGTGTATGTCTATGTATCCTTTTTGATACAAATACTGTTTCAG
>WMED01003223.1:0-22630 GCA_019650415.1 Pipa parva
AGGGATGGCAGGAGGACAGGCATGGGGAGGGATGGCAGACATGGGGAGAAATGGCAGGAGGGCAGACATGAGGAAGGATGGCAGGAGGACAGGCATGGGGAGGGCTGGCAGGAGGGCAGACATGGGGAGGGATGGCAGGAGGGCAGGCAGGTAGGGAGGGATGAGAGAGATGGCAGGAGGGAGTGCAGGCATGGGAAAAAATGGCAGGATGAATGGCAGGGGAGGGAAGGATGGGAGAGATGGTAGGAGGGAAGGCAGGCAGGGGAGGCAGGAGAGAAGTGGTATATTTTATAAAAGGGGAACTAAAGACAGAAAAGAAATTAATATGCTGTAAATACCTGGCAGTAGCTGGGAAGTCCTAATGGAGCAGCTGCTCCAATCCCCATGACAGTTAGGACTTTCCAGCTAGTGCCAGGTATATTTTATAATATATTAATATAATTTCTACCATTATTTCCCCTTTAAATATTTTAGCACACCATTTGCTTCAGAATTTTTTTTTTCTTATTTTCCTCCCTAAAATTCTAGGTGCGTCTTATGGAGGTAAAAATATGGTAAATCATATCTGCTGTGAGAGTTTTAAAAAATCCCACCCTTCTTCTATTTGAACGCACCGCTCCCTGTACCATAGCAATGCCAACCCAGAATACTCTTTCAAGAACGACATCCGCAAAAAGAGGTCAATGACAGGTCAGAAACTTAAAATTGACAATGAAAATTGCTGTTTTAACCCTTGTTAAAAGTATTCTGGTCAAAGTTTCGACCAAATGTTAAAATTTGACTTGAATTATTTTGCTAATCAGTAAATGATGCAGTATAAAGCCTTTATTGTGAATTCCTTTATTTTTATAATTTAGTTCAGGTGGGAGAATACTTATAGTTAAGTCTCAAGAAACAATATAAGTAGGAGTCTTCGGCCCAGTGGCATCTCAAAATTTTCAAATCTGGCCCAGAAGAAAAAGTAATTGAATAGGCCTGCTATAAATGATTCTGATTGTTTCCCTAATAGTTTATTAACAGCTGTTCTCATTTAAGTACTAATATTGTTACTACTTGTATAATATTATTTTGCAGTTACATTTTGTACTTTGCAAACAAATATTCTGGGCAAAAATAGAAATTGTAATTGTTGGTAACTAACCTGAAATGTTGAGTAGAAATCTTCTTCTACATTGCCGTCGTAAGTTAAAAGTTCATTTAATCCATGAGCCAACTCCTAAAAAAGACAGTGAATATTATAATGTCACAGCTTTAAATGGTAGTATGTGTATTCTTTATTAAGGTCATGGCCACACTGACTACTTTGTGGCAGAGTTGAAACAATAGTATCCATTGTCTCCTATGGGTTAAAACACACATGCTATTAGTTTTTCCCCATAGGCAATAATGAGCCGAGTCAATTAGCAGTATAGCCCTGGCCCAAGTAATACTTTTCTTAGCAAAACATTAAGTAGCTTGTTGGAACAAAGCAGACTAAACATTGGAAGCACCTAAGGCTATAAAGGCATGTTACTCCTTTGTATATTTACACAACAAATATGACCATTTGCATAGTGGGTTTATATTTTTTCCCAATTAACACATAGCAATGTGGATATGCATAGGTGTTTTTTAAAAATTTCTGTGACCCCTCCCCTTTTCCAATAACTTCAGATTTACTAATGGCAATTTACTGGTAGCAATTGTAGCAGTTGTAAACCCAGGCAAGCAATTTGTCAATCTGGCTGAATATCAGCCCTGTAGCTATAGATCCATTAAGAACCAATAAATGAACCACCCATACATTGCTAGCATCTGTCACATATTGTGATGTCTGAAAAAGCGATGCAAGCACATGACTGCACACAAACCTTCCTTTTGAAAGTGTGAGTGGAAAATGAAAGGCATCAAATCAATTTACCCAGTCCAATTATCAATCCGCCTCTAACAGGGCGGGTGCTTGAGTGTGACCAGATTACATCCACATACAACAGAGTCCAAATAATATATTTAAAGGGGCAGGTGCATTGGTGTGATGAGCACACATACAAGAGTCCAAATACCAATAAATAATAAAAATTTCCATAGATGTAGACAATGTGCACAACCATATCTCTGACTTGTTGCTGGACCTTACTATAGGGCTGTGGAAAACATGAATATGGCCTGGTTAGCCAATGAATGCTTACATCCAATATGCAGCTATACCCATATGCTGGTATAGTCTAGCAGCTAAATGCGGAACTTTACATTACACTTTATATAGGCTTTAATATAAAGATCTAAACATTTCTGTGAATGTGTGTTAAATGCACATAAAGTAATTGTAACAAGAACCAGCAGACAGTGTCTATTTTAACCTTCATAATCTTTTGGATACCAGATATATACGTGACTGATTTTTACATGCATAATGTATTAAAGGGTAGTCATACTACAATGTTTTCATAAGATTAATTGACAGCACTATGTTAGAAAACAAATTAATAGAATAATGTTCTTAGCTACAGTGCTGTTGGAAACCACTTAAGATTCTAGAGTACTTAATGACAGAATATCATGTTATGAACAAAAAAAAACATAGCCAGGATTGCTCCTATTCACTGAGAAATTAAACAACACATTTCAGTCTAGTTTGCAATCAGCCAAGGCAATACAAAGCATGTGTTGAGCACTTATGTTCGGTACCTGCAGGTAGGTTGCTAGAAGTGAATTTGTAATGGAGACATTTGTAGCTATTAGTGAATTAATAATTATACAATAGTACTTTTTTGGATTATTAGAAAATAACCATGAACAACTTACTGGCATGATCTGATACAAATCATCAAGAGTGACAGATGCAATACCAACAGGTATGTTCTGATCACAGGGAACAACAGGAGGGCTCAGAAGCTTCTTGTAACAGCATGGTGGAAAGCGGATATCTAACGTAATGCTGTTATACACAGCAAGACCCATCAACTTAGAATGTTAAGTAGAAACAAATGAAGAACAGGTTCTCTGACATTCTTTCAACACACAAAAATCAAACAATGATGACTGAGACATTTAGTAAATCCACCTTTATTGAACAGAGTTCAGTCTGGGCTGAACCTCCCAGTCATGGTCTCATTCTGCTCATCAGAGGTACACTACATGATTCACTAGGGAGATATAGGATTGAGGAAACAATGTATTAAATACTAATCATTACAAAAGACAAAAATAATGACTATTGTGAGGCACAACAAAAAATACTAAATATATATATCAGTTTTGGCTATTTTTAATAAGAAAGATGCCCTATTAAAGCTATTAAATCAGGGAGATGAAAAGGACATAACTCTAAAGCCCTTTTTGACTGTGATTAACTTATAGAAGGCTTTGACTATGAAAGTCATGGAATGCCCTATTATCTGTCGTCTGAAAGAGGCAATAATTCAAGTAAAATCTAAAGTAGGGTGTGTGCCTATACAGGCCAAAAATCCTAGGATGAAAAAACAAATAAACTGAAGGTTTGCATGAACTGAATCATTTTTTCACCAGTATCTGGCTTGGAAAGTATTTACAATTAGTTCACTATGGCAGGACTCCAGTACAAAGGGACAGAATCTTTATTCATCATCAAAATGACATAATAGCATATTACAACTACTTAAAAAGGATACAGTTCCCACAAGTCGAAACTCTGAATAGTTATCACATTTAAAGCTGCTAAACCAGTGACAGTTTGAATCCTTGTGATAGGTAAACATACCTGAAAGAGAAATGTGTAATTAGACACAATAGCTAGAATAGAGTGCATTTCATTTTACAAAAGGTAACTCAGGTATCCTATCAGAAAGCTCCTTATTTCTACAAGAACACATACTGGGAACCTATATCTTGTTTCATGGGTGGGAAGAGGATCTTCAAATTATGCCACAGCCCCCCTCCCCCATTAATCAGGGATAGGTGAATGTAATGCAGGGTTGGACTGGCCCGCTAGGACACTGGGAAAATTACCGGAGAAATTACCGGAGAGCCCCAGGCGGGATCCACCCAGCAGTGTTACCCAGCAATGTTGCCCAGCAGGGCTGAGACCACTTTTCTCACTGGCTTCATCATGTGACATACAGGGATGGGTTTTCTGGTGGGCCCATAAACCCCCAAGTCCTTTAAGACGTAATGTATCTCGGTACATTGTAAAATCACTAAAAACTATGGGGGTTATTCATCACTGTGAATTTTCACATAGCTGTGTGAATTAGCAAAAATTCACCACTTCTTCAACTCTGTTTATGTACTATCCATTTAATTTATATGGTGCGTGTTTTGTCACATGTTACCTACCATACAGTGACAAAACTCTTTATTATATAATAAAAAACTGCAAGAAAACTATTTTTCATTACTTTATTAAAAAATATAAATGTTTAACATTAATGGGATAAATAATAAACCAATAATGTTAATGTGGGTCTTTTCATTTTGTTGCACAAATGTCCCTATAAAAAGATTAGGGTTTCTGCCAGGTCTGGAGTGGTGATCAGTTTTTAGCAATTATTACTACTATTACTATTTAACAACATGGTAGAAATTAAACAAGTATGCTTCAAAAAAAGATATATTTATAGAGAAAACTGCAAGGTCCAAGCTGTAATGAATATAAATAGTTTTATATTTAAAAAAAAAGAATTAAAAATTACAAAAAGTGGAAAAAATTGTGGAAAAGTGTCTCACTCCTAATGGCATGTACAAGTTAGAGGAGAAATTCTTGTAAACACCCTCTTACCTGCCTGAAATATACTTGGCTTCAGTAGGTCAAGTCATTAGTAATGAAAAAACAATATATATATATATATATATATATATATATATAAACAGGCACAGGTGGATGTGGTTAGTGCAGCCCTAATGATGCTTCTATTGGCAGCCAAACATTTGGCCCTTGGCTTACCATAGTCTGGGTGAAAAATCTGCCTGATAAGCAGGAGGAACCACTCCTTTGTTAGGCCACCCATGTCAAGACCAGCTTCACCCACAAATGTAACTTTCAATTTTTTCTTCAAGTCAGCCCTTTTTCTGGTGAGCTAAAAAAAACAGAATATTAATTGTAAGAATTTATAGAGTGCTGACATCTTCCACAGTATTTTACAGTGATTAAAAATTCACTTCAGTTCTTGCTCCTGTGGACCTTACAATCTAATTTTCCTAACACAGACCAGGGCCAACTTAGTCAGGATTCAGGTAACTTAGTCTGTTTTTGGAATTTGGAAGAAAATGGAGTACCCAGATTGAAACCTACATGAGTATGAGGATAAGATACACTGCTAACCAGTGAGCCACCACACACACGAATAAGAAAGATTATTCTCTTTCAATAAGAAAGAGTTATTCTATAAAGTCCGAATTGTCGCGTAAAGGTGTGAATATGACAGATAAAGACAGTCGTAATAGACTGCTATTGTTGCAGTCACATCTTTATAATGAGAATATTGTCACAGCTGCAACTTTACAGCAATCACGACTTTACAATGGGAGAATTGTTGCAGTCGTGGATTTGCTATGGAAATCCGCTATTTGACAGTCGAATTTGGACTTAAGAGAATAACCCCCTATATGTTTATTAAGAAGTTATTAAATGTGGGTACAAAAAAGAAAAAATATAAAAAGAATTAAAAAGACAGACCAAACATGGACTAGACCACAGGAAAGAGATTCACCATGAATATATTACTAATGAATTATGATATACTCATTCAAGTTCATCAGTTGGCTTATAAGCAAATTATAAGAGGGTGCTGTCTTTCTTCTTATTGGTTTACAAGCTTGTTGACCCCATTTGTGGCACTATATATTATTTTCTGTTATATATTTATAAACATTTGTATTTTGCTCACATCATTTTTCTATAATACGATAAAGCCAACACACACTCAGCAGTTTTGTTAAGCAACTCTACTGCCCATGAGAAATATTTTTTAATTGGGTTTTCATGTAAAAAAAAAAAAAAAAGTACTTTATTCAAATCCGGGGGGAAAAGAAGTATGGTACTACCCACTAAAGAATTTAATTAATACAAAAGCCATTCTATCTAGTACTCCTAATAAGGTTCAATAAACAATGTAGGTAAAATACACACAGCTTCATCATAAATAATAAAGTATTTTTGACAGTAACAAATTGGTGGAAAGTACTGCTTCCAAAATGCATATTTCCCTTTAAATGATGACAGAACACACATTTTTAAAAATGCCTTTGTTATATATAAACATAGATGAATGAGGAAGCTGGTTTCACACAAGCAGGCAGGTGGAAATATGCTTGTGTACAAAAAAATACAATTTCACTTCTATGGTGCTCACATTTACACCCAGCATTTCAACTTATGTGAAGGCAGATGCCACAGAAAACAGCTGAATTTGCAGTGAAATGACTTGCACCACAAAGCCCTGTATTTCTAATGCTACCACTATTATTAACACATCTCTTATCTAGTATTATCTCACATGTATCAGCCAATTAACAGACAGTGATATGTGTGGCAAAGCATGCCAAGTGGAATAGAAAAGATTATTTTCAAATACAGTACAATATATTAACATACAGTTAACAGAACAGGAGTTTAAAACATAGAACGTACACATTTGATATCCTTTGTACTTTCGATAATGGAAACACTGTTTTCTTCTGCCTGTTTGAAAAAGTAACTAGTAATATTTTCCTACAGAATGTGTTGTACTCTTCTTGCCAGTGAATAGCAGGAGATACATTTCCTTTCATGGCGAACAAGTTTTATACATTTTTTCTCTCTCTCTTTTAATTGAATAATACTGGGAAACAATCCACAGAATAATTTTATACAGTTATGTACCTCATCGAGAGAATCACTGACCAACTGTAGTCTTCTCACTTTGATATTCAGGAACAACATATTCATGTCAGGCTTTTGCCGGCGAGAGACTTTGTCCACAAGGCTTTGCTGTAGGAATTTAAGGAGTGATAGGCATAATAATTCAAGGTAACATTAAATAAATTAAATATCTTAATTCTAAATATTACTCTACTGATTATTGATGAAAAAATTCATGGAAAATGGCACAGCTAGTTTGACTTGGACTTGCGTACTGTTTGAAATTTGTCTTTTTAATATTTCTTTGTTGCGACAGCAAGTATCCAAATAAACTCTGGATATTTATACATATGTTGGTGTGGACAATGCAGCAGCACAGCAAGAGGGTACCACCAGGGCTGAATTTCTAAAACATGTCTAGCACCCCACCCTTTAACGACCCCCCAGATTTCTCAATGATTTACCTGTAGCACTATTTTGCTTCCAATAAATTGCCAAGCCACATCAAAGCCAAATAGAGCCAGGTCACCAACCCAGCTGGAAAATCAAATCAGCCCTGGGTACCCACTGGTAGGAAAGGTTGGTCCCTTTTGGAATGTGTAGCTCAGATGTGGGAATGGGGTCATTTTCAACAACAATCTAGCATTTCACCCAGATTTTCGTGCTTTAATTTATTCTTTCACAGTGTTTGACAATTTTGCTTTAAAATATGCAAAAAATTAAAAATGCATTGCCAAGTCTGGTATACCAAACAGATTAAAAAAAAAATAAAAACAAAAACACAACAAATACACAATAAAACAATAAAAACAAACACAAAGAGAGGGGGAACCGAGGCTTAAATCCAGTGATATAAACATTACTCATGCAAGTTTTTCTCAGATCACCAATTTAATTTCATCTCTGTCCCCATTTTCCCCAGTTTTTAGATTCAATTCAACAAGATTAGAAAGGGGGTTTACACCTCCACACTTGATTTCCAAAATAAAACACATCAAAGCATTGAAAATCCTAAGAGCACATATACAAGACACAGTATGCAAGGAGGAATGTCTATGTTACCAGTGGAGCACACATATTTAAGTTCCCAAAATTAAACAACACAACTGGACGGACTCTGTAGAGGTTCTAGACACAAAATAACTTTATTCTAGACCCTGATACACAATCACCCCAAACCACCTCCCAAAAGATGACCCCCCAACCCCTCCCGACCCTTACTCCCCACCTCTCACCCATCCCCACAAATGAAGAAAAATACACTATTACAAATACACACAAAAAAATAAAATAAATTAAAAATAAATAAATAAATAAAAGCTCCACTTTAATGAAGTAACAATAAACTATAGAATGTCCAAAAATTTCTTAGATAGAATTATATAAGATAGTGGTTATATAGCTTTTTTAAGATAAATGTTTATAATGAAAACTTTATTACTCTACGTGATATTACAGATATTTTCCACTGTTATTTGAATTCTGATATAATATTTCCAAATGCAAATTGAAATAATGAAAAAAAAGAATGGGGGTTTACAAAAAGACACTAAATGGTGTGCCTGCTAATTTAACACTCATTCCTACAACAGGATCTGAACTCTACAGTTTCTTACATTATTACTGTACTGAAAGAAAGGTAGAAAAGATGCAAGGGGATACAGTTAGCGTCAGAGAGTTCACAGGAGAGTCAAAAAAAAGGCCATGTGCTTCAGGCTTTATTACTAACCTATATATCGCACATTGGAGATAGACATACTATATAAATGATGGATTTTAAAATACTGTTGCACAGATATTAAAGACCTGTTTACAATATAGGATTAGACTGAGCCTCCTGAGTTTAGAAAAGGAGAGTTCACAGGCAAGTCAGGAAAGGAACAGGAACCTGGGGGCATCAAGACTACACTGTGTTTATTTTAATATCTATTTTAGTCTTCTTCTTACTGTTAATACATGTGCCAACAGACAATATAATTAAAACCAAATGTATAGGCCCAGAATAAGGAGTAAAAGCCTGTGCACAGTCTGTTCAATCAAATGCAAAACCATCCACATTTCTACCTTAATGAAAATATCACTGCCTGCGGCAAAATGTAAGTCAACAGACAGCAGTCAGCACGCTGTGAAATACATGCAGCAAAACACACAGTGCGTCATGGGTCTAAATCATAAAGAACCTAATAATGCAAATGCAATATACCATACCAATAATGCTTTAGCTAGATATTGATATTAGCATTGCGTAATGGGACCTGCAATGTTGTTATACGGGACTGATTGTCACTTTTACGCAAGCTGCACCTTGAAACAGCTTTTATTTATTTTTAGCTGTTTAATGAGGCCAATGTTTCCAGTTCAGTGGAGCTGGCTACAAAAAAAAAACTACAGTCTGTAAATGTAAAACTAGATTTTAAAATAAGATAACAAATCTGCCTTTCCTAAAATGGAAAAGTGAATGACCTAATGTACCCCTCCCATGTTTCCCTAGTATGTGAAACACTTTTATTTCTAGTTTGTATTTCTGAATTAAATGATCAACAATGAAAAACTGGTGCTTAAGAGGAAACTGTCCAAGCCCCAGAAAGTCAATATTCCTCCCGAGGGGGTTTTGTGTCATTGCACTTTGGGGCTCATTTTCTATAGCCGCATGGATGACTATAAATAAACATGAATATTTCTGTGTGGGGTGGGCTGCTTGCAGCATAAGTTTCAGAAGTTATGTTCCTGGGGTACAGGGTTGCAGTCATCCAAAGCACTTGTGGATGGCATCTAACACACCAGAGAATAAATAAATCTGACAGTAACATCCATCTGAACAGTTGAGGCTTTCATTTTAATCCCTTTTTCAGGGGTCTTTCCTGGAATCTTTAATTTTTACAGGAGAAGACATAAAAACGAAATACTGGCAAGGCACAAAATGCTGACAAGGCACAAAATGCTGGCAAGGCACAAAATGCTGGCAAGGCACAAAATGCTGGCAAGGCACAAAATACTGACAAGGCACAAAATGCTGGCAAGGCACAAAATGCTGGCAAGGCACAAAATGCTGACAAGGCACAAAATGCTGGCAAGGCACAAAATGCTGGCAAGGCACAAAATGCTGGCAAGGTAAATTTCAGTTTTGGAGATCAGGGGGTTATTCATTAAAGTAAGAATTCGACTGTTGAATTTGCAAAAAGCGGATTCTCATAGCAAATCCGCAACAATTTCCCCATTGTAAAGTCGCGACAATTTTTTAAAGTTAAGATTGTGACAAGTTTCTTATAGTAAATACAGCGACTGCTGTGACAATATTCTCATTATAAAGACGCGACTGCCACAGAAGCAGCCTATTGAGACTGTCTTTAGCTGGCGAATTCAAACCTATATGCAAGAATTTGGACTTTAGTGAATAACCCCCTCAGAGATGTAAAGTCCCAATATTACCACTGCAGCATTCTACTAAACAAATACAAATATGGATTTGTATTTTTTTCTCATGTATTAGTGTGTCTTCTTACCCGTGCTATGCTGATCATCTGTTGCTCCGAATCCTTTTGGATAATGATTTTTTTGGCAGCAATAGATATGATGAACGGAAACTGACAGAAAGAGAACCTGCAGTAACAAAAAAAACAGGATTAAGTCGAAGATAATTTTGCAGACTATACCTTGGTTGGCATACATTAAAGCAGCAGCAGGTACAGTATAGGTCCTTTATCAATATCCCCAAGCAAAACATAAAACACATCACACTAACATGGAAAGGGAACCCAAGGAGAGACAGTGGGATATATTAGAGAACAATACCCCTTAGCTAAAAGCATGGGGCTTTCTGGAATACAGCCCCCTTTATTCTAAGAAGCAATAAATGACTATAGTATGTCTGGAGGCAAGACATTTTCATTTTTTAATTTCTAAACTTAATGGCACAAAGTGTACAAACATTATTCTTGCAATGCAACAAAAATGTGCTGAACATTTGGGTGGAAATTTCAGCAAGACAACGATCCCAAACACAAAGCCAAAAATCCCACTTGAGCAATGCATGAGACTAGTTACTCCATACGGCCGGCGTACAAAGTATTCAATAAATTTCAGTAACTTTTTTTGCTGTGTCATTTCTCAGTATCACACATATCTTAATTTATGGACATCTATGGTTTGATTTCTTTGCCTGTGTGGATTGGATGGGTTGTTACTGACATCTGGTGGCAATTTCATGTCAAATAGCACCTTTAGAAATATATTTACTTAGAAAATTGGTGACGTGTTCAATTCTTATTTGACCTGCTATATATTGGCAAGAGTCAGATTGCCAAAGAACTGGTCATTTAAGGGGAAACTAATACATCTTTAATTTTTTTTTTTGTTTAAGTGTACATTTCATTTATTTGGTTGCTATCCAACTATTTCATGTTGTCACATCTGGTCACCTATTTAATGCCACCACATCTTCCCAAAATGTTAATTCTAAAACGTTTTACAATAAACATACAGTATATTGTTCGGTTTGTTCTGTTTTCAGCTGCTGAAATGATTATTATGACCTGTCGGCGTCATTTTTTTCAAGCATCATTCATGGAAAAAGACCGTATTATGCTTATGCTGTAATACCTGTTTTTTTTTCTGACAAAATTACAATTTCGTAACCATTTTTTGCTGCTGCCCCTATAAAACACACCAATAGTAACAATGACAGGACATGCTTGGGTCAGTAAATTTACCACTATTGCCACTTGATAAATATATGCCCCTATGGATATACTGCCTCCTGTTTGCCTTCAGGTGAATATAGAAAAACAAAAGATATTTGTAATACTTGAAAAGTCTATTCACAAGTAGTGTTTACCTTTATTTTATATTAGAATTTATTAAATATATGATTGTTGGATATTCCACAGAGCCTTTATTATCTACCGGTACATGTTTTGGGCAGCCATAACAATTACAATTCATAGATAAAATGAAATAGATTCCAGGATCAGCCAATAACTTTTAATTCACACACTCTGGAAGATTTTTCATTGATTAAGCCAAAAGAAACCTATGGAAAGCATTCAAGGGCTTGTGTTCACAGGAGCATAATTGTACCAGTACCCATAATAACCATTCAGCAGCTGTGGCCTGGCTCAGCATAGTGCAAGTTGTCTGAATGTAATGTAATTGCAACTGATTGCTATGGGATTTCAAAATAGGCGCACCTACGTTAGAAAATGAGTCCCTTACTGTTTTTAAAATTTACTGCTGTATAATATCTAATCTGCTTTGCTAACCTGTCTGGGCTAGGTTAACCCTTGCCCTCATCTCAGAATGATGCATCTATCGGCTTAGAGAAACAAAGTAAAAAAAATAACAGCCACATATACAGTGTAAGATTCCATTTTTTGTTGATACTGGTCCCTTCTGTTATTTTATAATTGAATAAAGAGCCAGGCACAATATTAACTGCTCCAATCCCATATATGTAGCAGAGTAAACATAAACCAAACAATAGCAAACCATTTTGTGAGTGATAATCATTTCTTGTATGCTAAGAATATATTCAGAAAAACCTATGATGGCCTACGCACTAACATATTATAGTATCTTACTGCTGTTTGTTTATATTGAGATGCCACCTTGTGGCCACTTAATATCCTCTCTTAAACACCCAATACAATTTTATGTTTACATTTTTCTTAACTACAATTTTGCCACAATTCATGAAATGCTGTTATACTATTTTAAAGGAGAAGTATAGTGCCGATATAACTGCACACATGCATATAAAACTCCTTTATACTAAGCCAATCGCTAACACAAATAGTTAAAAAAAAAACATTTAGGGAAGAAATAATACTTGCCATTAGTTTCCCCTATTAGTTATAGTGAGAACTGACATTTTGTCCTCCCCCCCCCCCTTTCCCTTTTGTTAGAAAAAAAAAAGAAAAGCTGCCTAACTGCTATTGGTAAAACAGTGTGCTGACCTTTAGGAGTCGTCAATCTTGCTTGTTTATGTTTCTGAACAGCACAGAATGCACGAGATTAAAGGCTAGGACTCGGGAAAACTAGCTTGTGCACAGGCGTTAAATTACACATTAGGCAAAAATGTCCGGGGATGGGTACCTTTTCATGGAAAACTGGCTAGTACATGTCACACACACATTTCCTGGTGTGGGAGTTTATCAGTGTTGCCTAATTCAATCATTCTGTGTCACATGAAACAACTACTGGGAAGACATGCTTCTCACTAAGGTATAGTACTGATCATCTATGATGTAATAGGTAATTACATGTTTAAAAACACAATGGGAATGTTTTCTCCATTTCAATCTATTTTGTACAATTTTGCCTATCTTGCTTCCATACATTTCTGTTACCATTTTGTTTGCCCATTTTTAGTATTACAATAATTGAGAGAACAGATAAGTTATTGCCCTAGGCAATTGATGTTTAAAACATACAGCTCATTATCAATTTAAAAACCAACCTGTGAGAGTTTCCATAAAACTGCCACGTCTGATATTCTTCCATTAGATCAATGTGATCCATAGTGGAGTTATAAAAATCGGTGTAAGGGATCAGTGGGGGGTTACAAAGGGTATTAGCAGCGTCTGTAGGCACAAATATTTATGGAAATGAAAGAATTAAAAATAAATCAGCACCAAACTCATTTAATTAGATTTATAATAGTTAAAAGAAAATGAAGATTCATGAAGCAAGTCATGCTTGATACAGGTAAAGATAGATGAATAAAAGAGCTTATTTTATGAATATATATTATCTCATCTGTATTGCTGCCTTTTATAAAAGGCAAACTTGGTAATAACACCACAGTGAGTCATTGTGCAATCACAATTCAGCTATTCTTTACATCAATAAGGAATGAAACTACATAGTGCCTTACTATTTTACACAATACACTTGAAACACATTAATAACTTTAAAGATGCGCAATTCTTTTACATTAAAAGGACATCAATATCAAAAAAATGAAAATGCCTTAACGTATTTTTAGATACTGTATATTCAATCTGTGCATCCAAAAATTCTAAATTGCGTCTATAAATTATGATATGTAACTATTTTGCTATAAAAATGTAGCTTTTGGCCATACTTTATAGTATTATCTAAAGCACCACAGGAAACGATGGGACTTTGTAAAATCTGTCTAATAACATGGCTGCTATCAGTAAAGATAAAAACAGACAGAAATAGACACATTGTATTCATTTTAAATTCACTTTAAAGCTAGAATTTTACAATTGTTTTATTTGAACAACTAATAAGATTTTTTTTTTTTTGTACAGAACACCAAATCATAAAATAAAAATGTATTATAGCATTATTGAATGGTTTTGTTTGCAAATATTTATTAGTGAAATCATACTTAGTAAAGCTAGAACTTTGGTTGCGGAGGGAATCCACCATATGCATTTTGCCAAAGGTGGAAATTCTTCAGGCTTTGCAGGGAAGAGTCGTAGAGAAATGAACTGCAGGAGTCTATCAACCAACAGCTTGAAGCGTTTCTGAGACATCCTTTAAGCAGGGAACATAGTTCAGTACCAGTTTTTCAATGCATGAATACATTTTCATATAAAATACTAATTCATATTCCAGAGGAAGAGCATTGATATTTTATAAATAAATTAAAATTCTATTCTAGCTTTTATTTTAACAAACAACAGCTAGGTTACCACAAAAGAACAGTGTCCAGGGTTATAATATGGGGAAGGTATGGAGGAAATAATAGGAATAAAAGGGAAGTGTAAAATAAAGGTGGGTATCAGTCTAGGCCAGGGGTCGGCAAACTTAGATGAGGAGGGAGCCAATTCGCAATTCGACAATTTTTTTGCGAGCTGCAAAGGGAGAGGAGCGCACTGTCCCGACCACATGATCTGCCAATGGCCAATCAGAAGAGGCATCAGAGTTCATGGGCGGGGCTTCAGAGGTGCGCTCCGAGCCACAAAAGGCGACTAAAGAGCCACAAGTGGCTCACGAGCCACACTTTGCAGACCCCTGTTCTAGGCTAGCACATTTCAGGACTACCAAGGTCATGACCTATGATCAATAGATCTCATTTTCTAGAAATAAAAAGAAAGAGAAATCCTTACTTTTTAAACCAGTGAATTAGAAAATGGTGGTCACTATCCGACAGTGTGGCTATTTGTCTAAGCAAATGAGCATAGATTACATAGGTAGATGTACTACCGAACTGTGGGTTCTGAAAACAAAAGAGAAAATAATGAATGTTACAAAAAAAAAATATATATCAACAATTATGAATTTATAAATATGAAAGATGATCAATGACATGAGATCTTTGACATATATCATTTAACTGATTTGAAGTGAAAAGAAGACGATAGTTTTAAGAGACGTGATTTGAAATAATTCTTTTGCCTTTAACTGTACACATACAGGTACATTAGCATAGTGAACATCTGATTTTAATTCATAAAAAGTTACAACATTGTTCTTGCATAAGGGGTGCTTTGCCTGCTTATTATTTACCAACATAGCGATTTCTGGGAAAGATACAAGATGTAATAACCATTGGATGTTAATTTCCTACAATGAAATGCCTGTAGGAAAGTGAAAAGCAGCAGTTTTAAAAGACATTCGGGAGAATTTACCAACAGTGGCGATCTTTACTGAGGTCTACCAGGAAACGCTAAAAACTGACTGAATGCTTTAGGCTAGGTTCATACTAGTGTTGAAATATGCTATGTATTTAGAAAAGCGCGTCTAGAAAATATGCCGCGTATTTCAGTCCAGTGTATATTCTAGATGTACTTTTCTATTGTACTTACCCAATACAGTGTGAACGCTCCGTCTGTGTTTGCAGCTCCCCCTATCTGGCCGCATTCTTCGTGCAGCATATATATTCCAGCAAAAATGCCACGTCAAGCCTGCGTGTGCTCGCGCTATGTGCTAGTGTGTCGGAACAGGTAAGTTCCATAGGGATTTGCGGCACTGCTTTTTTTTTCTGCGCGGCGTATAAATACGCTAGTGGGAACCTAGCCTTAGGTTATTACACCTCTGTAAATGATTGCCCCTGTGACTGAATACTCCATGATTGTTTTTAGGAACCCAGCATCTTTACATTCTATGATCAGTTATTGGGATAAGGTATCACAGTTAAAGAACAATACCTCGTACGGATTGAGAGATGAAGGAAGCGGAAATCTAATCTGCTCTTTAAGCTAACTTTCCATACTTCTCTTTTTTCAGTTGGTTTGTTCACACCCTGAGATGGTTTAATTACACATAATTCTAAGTGATTACATACCTGAGTTAGTATGAAATAAGCCCTGATGTCATCTTTTGATCTTGGCCTAAAGGAAAAAAAGCAGAATATAAAATATATTGACTGGTGTATAACAACCCCCTTTATGTTTATTGTTAGTATTAAATTAAAATCATATAGGGTTTCCATGGTGCTAGATAAAGAGACACTAAAGGCTCAGAAAGACTACCCCTGTATAAGTTAGCCTATCTTAGAATAATTACATAGACATAACTGGTAACTTTCCTAGCTGCAGACATCAGCTATTACATGTCAGACAGGGTAAGCAGAACATAGAATCCATTTAATGATTTATGTCCCTACTCCCCCTTAACCAATGACAGACTGGCCCATCGGGGACAGCAAAACAATTCCCAGTGGGGGCCCTTCCTACAGGCCCCAGGCCTTGAGGGGACCCCACCCAGCAGATCCACTCAATGAGGGTTAAGACTCCTTCAATCACTGGCTTGTCACATGATGTCATGCGGGACCTCCTGGTGGGCCAATGAACCCCCAGACGGATGCTACCCTGAACTCTTGGCACTGTAAGCTTCTGAGTATGCTGAGCCAAATCTCCTTCCCGCAATGAGGTAATAATGAAGTGGACTACTACGTAGAATGATAGCATGCCACTAGGGCTACAGCTGCTAAGAAAATGATAGCACAAATACAGCAACTTCAAAATCTTAATAAAATTTGGATTTCAACAATGCTTGACATTTCCAGAGATTCTTTATGACAGTCTAGCTTGCCAGAAGGTAAACTATCGATAGAATATGCATTATTGTGATTATCTTTTAGCACATGATGGGGCTGTATACAGTCAAAACTTAGCATACCAACATTATCCATTGCTACAGAAACTAATGGTACATTCTTCTGCCATGAAACTGAATGACTACAATGAAATCATTTTTGAATGTAAGTAACATAGAAGATGAAACTAATTCTGATCTTTCTGTACAAAGCTGTGAAATATGCAGAGCTTTCTAAAATTGTAAATAACTGTAATAACGTGCTTTACTTTAGTCTAACACTAAATAGCAGATCAAGAAAACATAAGTAACAATATATCTAGATATCTACAGAGCACAGTTTATTTAAATCAGCCTTTCTGAAATAGTATACGATGCTTACAACCAAAGATCCGTCCAAAATTCCTCCACACCAGCCAGTGATGAGTATGCCATACCACTAGAATACTGGGTTGTCCAATTTTAAACATTTAAAGCCACTAAGCTACTTTAATTATAAGGAATCTGGAGTCTTGGTGACTATAAATGGAATCTTTTTTTTTTTTTTTAATTCAATAAAAACACATTTACCCTTTCCATTCTCTTAGCAGACTGTTAATAATTCCTTTAAGGACTGATTTCTGAATGTCTTGAGACTACAAGAAAACAAATAGGGAAACTTGTTAAGGAACATTTTAAACAGTTACATTTCCATTAGGTATCAACATTTCTTTGTTGCTTTGACCATTATCTGTTTCACTAGGTTCTACTTCACAGCAGGCGAATCAACAGAAGCTGTGCTTAGGAACTTAAATCCATAGGCTTTAACTAAAGTTGAGTCTAATTTAGGGATGACAAAACTGTGATTGTATCAACTGTTTAAGGCACAGCTGTAATTCATCAGTTAAATGCAAACGTACATTGGTGTTCTAAATTATAGCAACCAATCAGACACTTTGTCAATTAAATCCAACTGCAATCAACTGCTGATTGGTTGCATTGGGTTAGAGCACCAATGCAAGATGGCATCTGTGTTTGTGAGGGCCATCCAAGCACATGTACCCTAAGTGCACAAATACATGGATGTTTGAAAGAGAAGTGTTGCTGCTTGGAAAATCTGTGCCCTTTTTTCCAATGGGTCTGTACAAACACAGATGTATGTTAAATAAGCGATGACGCATCAAGCAGCATCCATATGCTTTTCCACAGTAACACATGTTTGTGTGTGTATTAACTCATAAGGTACAACTAAAATATTTTTATAATCAATTGTCATGAGTATGAAGTCAACACAGCATATATAAACATAATTAAATGTTAAAAAATGTTTTAACCAGAAATATTGGAAATGTGCTAACTGTAAAATTACTATCACAGCCTTTGTTTTACTTTGAGACTTCTAACACTTACCATGTTCATTAAGGTGTCATACACAACATTCAAAAATTTTGTGTTGATTCTGGAGTCTTCAATTGTGTTTACAGAAGAGTTAACGTCTCTCTGGAAACATTACAAACAGTAATTACAAATACAACTTGACAGTTTGAAATTCTGGGAAGAATTAAATCAGTGTAAAGTTTTAGTAGCATTAAAAATTTTTTACAATTATTGCAACCTGCTTTGTGATATAAAAGCAAGCTAATCAGTTTTCAAGCAAAATATGTGATTGTTGCCTGAAATAAGATATAATATTTGCCTATATTAAGGAGTTACATACACCTGCAGCAGGAATTTAATGGAGAATTCTTAGTCCACTGAGAGCTGCCAGAAAAGTAAGTAGGTATCATGTTCAAAACAAAACAAAAAAATGATAATAATAACATTAAATAAAAAATCTGCTTATTTTGAGATAAATATTAAAACAATTGAAAATTAGACTTGTTTCCCTTTAAATTGGGACCAAATCAACTACAACATCCATCCAAATGCCCAGGGGTAACGCATTCAGATTATGAGAAACCTTTGTTTTTCATACTGTAATGAAATTCTGCTTTGGAATTCTACACACGTTAGGGATACTCATTCATATAATGCTTTTACCTTAAATGCAGCATTTAGTTCCAAAAATGAATCAAATGTTGTCAAGTAAAAATCGTGTACAGCTTTCCATTCTCCTGTTGATTTTGCTTTCTCCAGATCTATTCTACAAAAATAAAAGACAAAAAAGTAGATTTTTTAAATAAAAAAAAATGACTTGCAAATGTTAATGTTTTTCAAAAAACATCATTCATATTGTATATCATTTACATGTACAGTTTAATTTTCATTTATTTCCCTTTGACTTAAAAGAAAAAGGGCACAGTGTCCGCATGTCATTCCTTCTACTCCTCTGTTTATCAACAAGAATAAAGGCTATGAGACCACTTGTGTTTCTGGAAGTAAACTGACAAGTCACCACAGGAAACATTATGTAAAGCACCACTGGTTATCAACACTCAAAGAATAAGCTTCTACATGTAAAACAGCCATATTTGCCAAGAAAACACAATTTGGTTAAAAAAAAAAAGTCTTCATTCAACAAAATGAACATTTTGACCCGAAAAAAAGCACCAAACTATACAATTTTATGCAAAGTATTTCATTTTGGTTTCATTCTTGCCTCATTTACAAAAAGTTTGTTGAAGAAATAAGAAGAAGCTGATAAAAATGAAATGATTGAATATAACATTATTTTGTATCCAAAACAGACTGGCATTTATGAGATAGGAGACTTGATTACAAAGTGATCAGGTAGTGTCAAAGCACTTGACAAAAAACAACAATCCTATTTGGTCTGGACTTACAGTTTTACTACAGAACACTTGTAAAATTGTTATCTTTGAATTAAAATTCATGATTTGTGTTTATTTTTCCTCTTTCATGGATGTAACCATCTTTTATCTGTAAACAAGTCAACAAACCCCTGCTCCATCCATCTTTTCCTATGGAACTATAGAGTAAGTCCCCACTATGGGTGAAATGAAACTCGGAAATCCCCTATTTTGCTTCTCCGAGTTTATTCTTGAAAATTTCTCGCTGTAAATATCACAATATTTTTTTGATCGATATTTACTGACAGAAGCTTTCGATTGAGTTTTTCGATCTTGATTATTTCAATAAAAAGGTAGCCATACTACTAAATGTAAAGTATGGCTACCTTTCCATCTACAAATTCAAATGAAAAACTCGATCGAAAAGTTCCAGTTGGTAAATATCGACTGAAAATATTGAGCGATTTTTACCAAACAAACAGCCAAGATGTTCTTGGGATAAACTCAAAAAAGTGAAATCGGGCTTTTCCAATTTGATTAAATTACGACCAATTATTATGTTTTTTTGCCACTTGTGTTTTTTCATGTGAATCTGTTTTCTAATTTTAATGTATGTTTAGCTAGGTAAGCATTATACAATGTTTCCTACAATACACTTTTTATAAAGGAAATATCTGAATTAAGATATTAATAGCTACCCTAATGAATGGATAATTGCAAGGCAAATTGGGAAAGCTGGACCCCCCCCCCCCCCCCCCCCCCCCCCCCCCCCCCCCCCTCCCCAACACCTAGGAATCCTAACCTGCTTGGTAAGAAATGATGTATCCTACCACTGCTATTAATATGCTTGTTTATTTATATAGTGAGAGACATGGGGTCAGAGGGGAGAGAACACAGGGTAGGTATGCACCTGATAAAACAGCGGACCGAATGGATTTTGTAGTAACTATGTAGTTAAAGTAAAAAGATATGTAAACACTGGTGAAGGTATAATCTGTGTATGAAAAGGTGAAGAGCACTGAACTCAGAGAGATCAGGATATGTTTAAAGAAGCTGTATAGTTACCAACAGGTATTCACCTGTTTATTTGTGACTTTTAAATGAATTAGAAAGAGGAGTACTGTGGTTTTATATCATACTTTATTTGGACTAACAGTTCATTGTATAAGACAAGCTTTCGAGAGATATTCTCTTTTCATCAGGTCAGAGCAGTTCTCAAGAGAGTACTCCTTGAGGGAAGGAGGTGATTGGTAAATATAACTAGCTAGTGATCATAAGTGCTATTAATCTCCTCTAGGTATAACGAACCCTAGTTCTCCTTTAAGAATTCTAATAATCAATTAGAAACACACAGGTGTGCAACATCTATGAGGTTGCACACAGGTGTGCAACCTCATAGATGTGCCTCCCTCCTGATTTTTCCTCAGCTGTCATGCCTGTGGATCAAGTAACTGGAATGATATTTTTAAACTACTCAGCTGAGAGGAAGTAGGAGAAGGACATTTGTAAGAAAGTAGCTTTAAATTAAAAAGCACAAAAAAAAAAGAAAAAAAAAGACTATTATTACAAAAATAATTTATTAGGCAATTAGATGGGAAAATAACTAGTTTATATTTATTATTATGGACAGATCATTTAAGCAACTGTAAGGATTATCTGGATTTCTGAATGTAAATTTTGGAACCATGCCACAAGGTTATTTTCCGTGTGGTACAAACGACAAATTATTTGGCAGTTGTGCGGATGATGTCCTTTTTACTTTATCAGATTCTTTATTTATAGCTCATTGTTTATCTTCTTTGATTAGTTAATAAGTTAGCTAGCTACAGGAGCAAAGGTAAAAAGCTAGTCTCTGACAGTTACCTTTAATATTTGCCAAAGTGTCTAAGATACAGCAGTATATCAGTATACATTTTACATTTATTACAATGTTTTTGTTTTTTGGTGTGTTGCAATCAAGACTTTTTTCATTGTGAACTAATAATAGCTTTTAACTACTGTTTATTTGACCATTTTATGAGGGAAATGTTTTCTGAAGCAGTGATTGATGATTTTGAAGTATTTTTTTTATTGCCCACTATACACTGGCATAAAAAAATGGCTGCCTCAGGATCTTCCTTAAAGGGAAATAGAAAATGGTTTCTGTTGTTCTGGTTTAACATCCCTATAAGGCTAACTGTTCTTATATGTGCAGTTACCCTATAAAAAATGTTTACATTAATGTACCTGTGTGTATATACAGAAACCTACTAATCCTAGATTAACTACACAGCATCATTCATTATTTTAGTATAAGATTAAGTAAATGCTACATCGTATAACGTGAGGCCTTCTCTCCAAGCCATATATAACAATTCTCTATTTTATTTGTTGTCAATGAAAACTGTTAGATTACTGCAAAAAAGCACAACTGTTGCACTTTTTTGTAGTAATCTGGGAGTTTGAAGAATTGAAGAAAGGTGTTTTGGACTTTCTTATAAAAGGCTGCAACAACATTTAATAACTGACACAGAGAAATTATTTTATCATTGTTTTTTGAATTATTCACTTTATTTGGTGGTGCTGCCTTTCAGTGAAATCTGTTCACAGTTGAATGAAAACTGTTGTTACTCTTGAAAATTCTGGTATCTCTCTTGGATTACAATATTGCATTCCTAACAGATAACTTAAGAACAATTGCATGCAATTCACTAATTAGTAATTACTAACAACTGATAGCAATGCAGCTAAAATGTTCCTTTGAAATGTATCTCCACCTCATTAAGCTAGAAGCTGAACATCAGGGGAAAAGGAAAAGAGAGAAGGAAAAAAATGGAACATAAGAGACAGATATGATGTATAAGGTCATTTCAAATTTATTGATTCATAACCTGAACATCAACAGAACCTATCATACATAAACATACTGATGCCTTTATGGGTGGAAAGGAAAATTTGGATAGTGCAGTAAATCAATTCAATTTGGCATTATATGTTGTATAAAACAGGATTGAATTGGTTTATACCTTCACAGCACTGCTACCTTACTTCTTTCTCATAGTTCCACCTGAAGGCCATGTTCCACTTCTTTCTCGTAGTTCCACCTGAAGGCCATGTT
>WMED01003224.1:0-22626 GCA_019650415.1 Pipa parva
CCTGCAAGGAGGTTAGGATTTCACTGCGGAGGGAACCCAGGTCGCGGCCCCTAGGACTGACTACCAGAACAGGACTACGTAAATCTTCCTAAGATGGACCAAACAGGCAGGGAGACCAGGCAAGCCAAGCTGAAACAATGGCTGTAGTATAGGCAGGAACAATAGCTGTAGCAAGACAGGAACAATGGCTGTAGCTAGGCTGGAACAATGGCTGTAGCAAGGCAGGAGCAATGGCTGTAGCAAGGCAGGAACAATGGCTGTAGCAAGGCAGGAACAATGCTTTATTAGAAGGACAACCAGGGTAAAGGGTAGGGCATATAGAAAGGTAGGGAACCTATAATCAGTCGCCGGACCTTTCTGACAGGCTCCTTTATATAGCTAGGGAGCATGTCAGATGATTGCGCCTGGAAATTCAAAAAGCACTCCACCACGACGTGCGCACGCATGGAGGCCGCAACCCAGAAGACACGCGGCGCTGCGAGACCCGACACTTGAGCGGACCGTGCGGGTAAGTACCGTACCTTACACCTATCAATCAAAGTATAATATCAACAGGAAAACATATAAACAAGCAGAAACCCTCAGATCCTTCCTTGACTAAGAGTGACATTTTCACAAGTCACAATTCTTCTTCAGTGACAGTCAAGTGATTTTCTGTCATGTCAGGATAGACTACTTTGTTTGCATTGAGAGATTCCCTCGTAGAATCAATAAAATATATTTGACAAATCTATAGCCATGCATGAGTCCAGAGATATAATAAACTTTATCCTACATACAAGTGAATAATGACTTTTGGTATAAACATCTGTCTACTTTAAATAAATGTGCACTCTCACCTACTAAAGCAAATTGTTACTGTCAAGGCTTGGCGGACACAGGTCTGGTTTAGCTTTCTCTGACCGTAACTGCACTTGCTATTGCTAGTGTTAGGTACATTATGCAATCACCATATTCTTTTTGTAGGGATATCCTTTCTGCAGATCTCCAACTGATGATACCGTACAGCTATCAGGAGTTCAGCAATAGCTGTAGATCCCCAGGTAAAAATGCATAATTCTTTTAATCATGTTTTGTTGTGGTTTGCAGAGAGATATTCATGACAGTGTTTATGAGCAAACAACCTACACTTACATGTATATTTCTTGAAATTAGGATAGGAACCTTGAAAGATCTCTATGTAAATGAATAAGACATAAACCTGTTCACTTGCTTATCAACATTTAATTGGTCAGTGGTATAGGCATGCACAAGAAGTTCTGGAATTCTTTCTCATTGATTAACCTATGATCCAGTTATACTATTTAGCTCTAAAGATCCAGCCAGTCAAGGACCCTTATTGGAAGACAAATGATGTCCTTTACATCTCATTGTTTAAGGAAGCAGTGGCAAGCTTTCTGACATGTGATGTACACAATGAAATACTGAAAGGTGAATTGCACCTAAACAACAACTGTTTCACACTCGAAAGTATGTAATGCTATTTTGACCACTTTCCTTGTGCTTACATCAAATTCTGGGATGGCTTTACCACAGCTTTACTTAGACATCAGGGGATAGGCCCCGCTTACATTAGGAGTAGTGTCTGTACCTTTAAATCAATCATGGGCACCAGAGGTTCTTCAAACACGCCAAACAGGGACATACATAAAATTTAGAGCATATTATCCATCTTTAGGACATAGAACATACTTGGTGAATAGTTATCCTCAGTTAGCAACAAGAGTCAGGAACAGCATTCACCCCTCTCTAGTTTGTTTACAGGTAACACTCCTTAGAGGAATTCTTTCTCATTGTCTGAGATGAAACCCGCTTGAGTGCTTCTCACTACATGGGTACCACTATCTTCATACCTAGTGAATAACACCCTAAGACTTGCCACTGAGGCCCTGATCTAACTGCCTGATCTTCCTTTAAGTCACCTGGGCAAAACTAAGTTCACTGCACTCCTTGTTGGGATCATCAGACAGTGTGTTGCTTTCCTGGTGCTAGAGTTTGGCACATCATGAATCGGGTTGACAGATTATTGGGAGGGGCTGGTGAAGACCCAGTGGTCATGGTGCCCATAGGAAGAAATGACAAAGTTAGGAGCAGGTTTATAGTGCTTAAAAATGATTTCATGGAATTAGGAGAAAAGCTTAGAAAAAGTACCTCAAATATGGTATTTTTGGAAATATTATTTGTACCACAAGTCACACCAGAGAGGCAACGGGAGATTAGGGAGATAAAGAAGTGGCTGAAGAACTGGTGTAGGAAGGAGGGGTTTATATCTTTGGAGCACTGGGCCGACAGTTATGTGGGCTACAGGCTCTTCAGTAGGGATGGGCTGCACCTAAATGAGGAAGGTGCAGCTTTCTTGGAGGAAAGGATGGCTAGAAGGGTGGAGGAGTGTTTAAACTATGAATGGAGGGGAGGTTATTTACCCATATAGAGGGCAAGACAGTCATAGATAAAGATAGCCATACTTTACATTAGTAGCATGGCTACCTTTCCATCGAAAATTATGAAATCAAGATCGAAAAACTCGATCTCAAACAAAAATCTTGGAAGAAAAATGCGAGATTTCTCTTGTTAACTCAGAAAAACCCAGAGCGGTCTTTCAGAGTTTAATAGATTTCACCCTTAACTTTAGTGAGGCTAAATTTAGTCAGCTTAGAGATGCCCTTACTCTCATTAACTGGGACAATGTTCTGAATAGTAAGAGTACAGATGCTAAATGGGATATTTTAAAAAAAATCTTGACTACTCATTGTGAGAGGTACATACCCTATGGGAATAAAAGAGTTAGAAATAAAAGAAAGCCTATGTGGATGAATAAAAATGTAATGGGGGCTATAAATGCCAAAAAGAAAGCATTTACAGTGCTAAAACAGGAAGGCAGTATAGAAGCACATAAAGAGTTCAAAATAAATGATGTACAAAAAATAAATTAAAGCAGCTAAATTGGACACAGAAAGACTCATTGCCCAAGAGCGTATTTTTCTTCACTGTATTCACAAAGGAAAATGAAATGTCAGATGAAATGAAGAGAGAAAGTAAACGCTCCTTTAAATGTTGCCTGTATAAACCAGGACAAAGTACTACAACATCTTAACATGATTAAAATAAATAAATCACCGGGTCCAGACAATATACACCCTAGGGTCTTAAGGAAATTAAGCCCAGTCATACTGTAGATAGACCATTATATTTAATATTTAGGGACTCTATAATGACAGGGACTGTCCTGTTGCAAATGTAGTTCTTATATTCAAAAAGGGGTCAAAAATGTGAACCTGAAAACTATAGACCTGTAAGTCTAACTTCTATTGTGGGTAAAATGTTTCAAGGCTTTTTAGGAGATTTTTTTAAGATCCTAATATGAGGAAATTGGCTCTTGCCTCAAGGGTTTTTTGCCTTCTTATGGAACAACACTGCAGTATAATAGGCTGAACTGGATGGAATAATGTCTATTTTTAGCTTTAAACTATGTTATTATATGTGTAAGTCTGTGAATGTGTGTGGGTATGTGTGTATGTGTGTGTATAAGTCTGTGTAAATTTTCCCCAATCTTACTGGTACCCTATGCTGCTCCCTGCACCCCATCATCACTGGTACTGCACACTGCTCCCTGTGCACAAACCTCAACTGTACAATACATAGCTCGCTGTACCCTTTCACTGTTGGGCCCTTGGGCATAATTTCTGTAGTGGGCCCAACATGACTCAGTCCGACACTATTTATTATATCTGGGAGCCCTCCCAGCAAATTACATATTCATAAACAACTTTTTCCTTATTGCAATAAATTATTTACTCCACTAGATGGAGTCACTATAGAACCTTATTGCAGTATCTCACATAGAACACATATTGTGTAATTACTCTTCACACATAGAATATTTAAAGAAACAAAATACTTGTAGGAAATTTTTAAAGTCTTCTACAAACGTTTCACGTTAAAAATTATTTTCAGCGGAATAAACAGTAGGAACATTTTAAAAACCAATGGTAGTTTCGTGACAAACCCCCTCCCCTTTTTTTTTTCGCAGACTTTGCCAGATGTTGAAAGAAAAATAAAAGAGATTGAAACTTGCTCCAGTTCCGTCAAGTGAAACTGTTTATTTTATTTGACTTTTTCAGAAATAATTTCTTTGATTTTACTTTGTGAGATTTGCCTACAGATCCCAATCTTTAATTAAACTGAACACATCGCTATGCTTAAATTCCCCTCTTCTTTCTCCCTACTGATTTCCCATAAGAACAAGAGACATTGTGCAAACGTCTCATCGATGCGCGCAGTTTGTATTCTCACTTTGTTGTGACACTTGTCCAGATGTGCACAAGGCTCTGAGCATTTTTCAACTCTACTGAAACAACAAAATATTCTCTTTTTCTTTGTTGTTTATTTGTTGACGTTGTTTCCCACATCAACAAACGGGAGTCAGTTTTACATAAATTTTTTATTTTAAGCTGAAGTGCACCCTTGGCAATTGGTTTTCTTTGACATCTTTGCTTGAAGATTTTTTTTTTTAAATTTCCTTTGATGTAAACAATTTACAGATATTGGGGATTCATTAACTTCGCGGACATCATAACACTTAAGTGGAAATTTATAAAGGTCATTTCATCTGTTTAGCTTTGCTGTATTTTTGCTGTTCCCTACACTTATCAATATTTATATTCGGGTGAAAAAAAAAAAATGATATCAGAAAAGAGAGATACCAAAAAATTTTGATGCGTTAAAACTGGAACACTTGTCAGTGATTTCTTTTTCGCTCGACATCAATATCACCGATATTTTAAAGGGGAAAATCTGATTGGACTTTGGCTAAGTTGCAAGGACCATCTCCATAGAGAATTATGGGTTTTCGCCAACCCAAACCAGGAGAAAACTTTTCAGCCAAAAAAATTGATATCAATAGTTTAATGCAGTTTATCATGCTAAAAGGGTCAAACATATTTTCAACTTTTAAAAGTATCTCCTTTAATTTTCTCATGATTCATTTAAGATATATTTTCTAGATTGTGTATAAAATATAACTTATTATATATATCTGCCAGGATCGAAATATATGTGTTCATGTTCTAAGTGTAAATAAACTCCATTTTAAAATGTATTGCAACCTTTATGTTTCAGAACGGAAAGCCAAGAAAAGTATTGATCCAAGGTGGCCCATAGTCCTCTTCAGCACAGCAAGCTTTTGAACTTCCTGTAACCCATTTTAAGGTGCTGTCTTTCCTGCTCCTGTCTACAGACACGTACAAACGTATGATTTGGGAAATTAGAAAAGTCTTTACATTTTTCAACACTTCAATCAATCCAATTTGCAACCTATTAACCTTGAATCTAATTGATTGACTCCAGCTGCATAGCTAAGATCAATACGTTACATTCACTTAGCACTCACTGATACAAAGTAGTTGCACTGTAGGAACAAATGCATCATTATAGCATGATGGGGGGTTATCCCATGCATCATCTGTAGATTACATAACATTAACATTGCATCATCAGGTACACCTATGTTGTCATAGCACCAGTCTAATACCAAACCTAAAGTGGAAATGTCTGATGTATGTATGTATAATTTTATTTGCAAAGCACCACAAATTTACTCAGCACTGTACAATTCAGCAATAAAAACAAAATAAAGACATTGGTAAAGTGCATTACACAATACAAGTATAATATCACAAGGATACATCACTTTAAGTACTGGGTTGTGGTTGACACAAGAGGTTGGAGGTCCCTGCCCCATAGAGCTTACAATCTAAATGGGAGGAAGACTTACATACACAGATAGAAGGGTAATAAGAACTGTAACAATATGCTGGAACACTGGTCAATAAATACATATACGAAGCATACATAACTAATAAACGATAAAATATGCATATAAATCAGTGATAAAAATCAGTGATAGTGTTCCATAAAGTAGGACTTTAGTTTGGTTTTAAAAGTGCAGAGGGAATGTTCCTGGTGAAGATAAAGTGGTATAGAATTTCATACGTATGGGGCAAAAAGAGAAAATGGTTTAAGGGGAGAAAAGAGAGTATTTGGTGTGTGGCATGCAAAGCTGGTTGCTTTGGGAGGAGCGCAGTTGACGCTGTGGAATGTATGGGCATAAGAGATGGGAAATCTAGGGAGGGGAATGGAGTGAAGTGCCTTAAATGTCAAGAAGAAGACTGTAAATGATTCATTTGCTTACAGGAAGCCAAGGAGAGAGAAAGGCTGTCCCTTCTAGGGTGAGAGGGAGGGAATTCTGGCTGCAGAACTTAGGATTGATTGGAGCGGGAAGAGGTGGGAAGCTAGAGGTTAGATAGAAGAACATTGCAGTAGTCCAAGTGGGATAGCATGAGAGCATTCATGAAGTTGTTAGTAGTGGCTTGAGAAAGAAAGGAGCAGAGTCAATAGTCACTCCAAATTCCACTCTGATAATATAGTTTTATAGATGCCCATAGAGCAATTCCAAGTTCTTCCTCCATATTGTCTTACACTGATTAGGTGAATAATTGTGTGGATATTGGTATAGATATCACCCAAAAGGTGGGTCATAGGTACTGTTGAAACTGTAGAAGTTTAACAAACATAAAATATGCCCATACAATTATTAATTAATATGCTCTAATTCTCATCATGAGATAACAGATAATTAGAACAAGTAAAATTGGCTTTTTTCAAAGAGTGCTGTGGAAACAATATTTTTCTGTAATATTGGATGTGGCATCGTCTCCTCCACATGTACCTTTAAATACAAGAAGAAGGGTGCTGTTTGACTTTTCTTTATATATATATATATATATATATATATATATTTTTTTTTTTTTTTCCATTTATGTATAAAAGTAATATATCCATTTTTTTTAGCTAATTTAGATATATTTTTGAAATTTGAGCATGATATATTCAGTTTTGCCTATTATCCCACAATGTAGATGTTGAAAACTTCCTAGTCAATTATCCTCAATTTAGAGATAACTACCTAACTCCAACTAAGGCAATCATAACATTTACCTAAATCAAGAACATCCTCCAATAATCTGGAACCTATAACTTGTAATATTTTATCACTCAGAAATGGCATCCAGGCCCCTTTTGAACTCTCACTGTTTTCACCATGACAATTTCTTCAGACAGAGAGTTCTATAACCTCACTGCTCTCAAAGATCCCCCTTCTATGTTGACTTTCTTACCTGTAGACGTATAGGAGGCCCCCTTGTTATACTTACAGTTCTTGGTACAAATAGATTGTGAGAGAGTGTTCCATAGTCTCACTGCTCTTAAAGTAAAGATCACCCTTCTATGTAATTGCAAAAACTTTCTTTCCTCTAGATCAAGGGTCGGCAACCTATGATTCTTTTGATGTCTATATCTGGCTTTATCACTGTATCGAGCGATGCAAGCACTGCTCGTTACAGAGTGCCAACAAGCGCTGTAGAGAGAGAGCTCCCTCAGCACTTCCAGATTGCTAGCCAATCCAGAGCTGCTGACGTCACCAGCTTCCGGGCTGCTAGCCAATCAGGAGCCGCTGACATCACCGCAAATCTGGATTGCTAGCCAATCTGGAGCCGCATGTGATGTCAGCGGCTCCAGATTCAAAAGGGCTGAGGGAGCCACATGTATATGGTTCCCACAGCCCAAAAGGTTTCCAACCCCTGCTCTAGATGCAGAGGATGCCCCCTTGTTATACTTACAGTCCTTCATATAAATAGATCATGGAGAAAGAGGATTTTGAGCTGACTATTAAAATATTTACAAATACTTACCAAGTCCACCCTAAGTAGTCTTTTTTTTTCTATACTAAAAAAATCCCAATTTTGATACTATTTACACATTTTGGCATCCCAATTAGTTGGGTAAAGGGACAAAATCAGCTTTAAACTGTCCCTAACCATATCAACTCTGTTACATTTGTATATATCAGGTATTTAAAAAAACAACTAACATGACTCCAACAATAAGCTATTTACACCTAAATGTATCAATAAATAGGCTTGAAGTCATGCGCAAAAACTCAAATGAGAATCTTCAGTCAACCTCTAATTGGCAATTACATTTCTATCACCTGTTTTCTTTGATACATTGTAAAACAGTATCAAAGAAAGGTTATCTTGATATTCATGGATGATTGCTCTATAGGGCCCTGTAATTTTATGATTCTTGGATCCTCAAATACACTCTCTATTGACCTGTAGTGAGTTGACCATAGTTTTTTTTTTTACTAGTGAAGCTGAAATTACTTGATTGAATACGTGAAGTTCAAAGCCTCAGTTTTCTTGCAGTTCCCTGATTTTCTATATTTGATGAACCAAATAGAATAAAAAAGAAGAGATCAATTCTTATGGCTTAGGATGTGCAGAAATTGAAAAGAAAAAGGTGCGGGAAAGATGCAACCATATGCAGTGTATATAAAATAAATGTATAGCACATAACAGGCCGAGATTATACAGTTTACTCAACAGATTTGACAGCTGTTGAAAAATACTGAGCTCTTTAAAAAAATCAATTCATATAAAGCATACATTGCAAAGAGATGAGAGGGATTTTGCTCACAAAAGCTTATAGTCTAGAGGATAATGGATTGCAAAGCAGTAAATACTTCAGGCTTACAGTGTAAGTGGCTTCTGCCAAAACAGATCTAGAATGGTGATTTGTGAAGCCAAAAAGTACAGTTAAACCGATCTTGCTCGAAGACTGTTTAATCGTCCATTTAACAAATGCTTTACAATGTGACCATTTTTACAAGTACTTTGATACTTTTTACATAAACATAAAGTGGTCATGTGACTTGCATGTTTCGAAACATTATTGAATTATCAACAAAGAATAATTTGAGTCTACAACTGATCCCTTCTAGATGACCGAGAGCCTCAATCACTAAAGTGCTAATTCACCTGTCGAATTCACTTCGCTACAATTCGAGTCACGTCGTCAAAATAGTCGGCAAATTCACTGCTCACTATTGAATAATAGTACTAATTGACTTAGCGGAGAATACACTTGGCGGACAGCGGTAAACACTGTCACATGCATAGTGTGGCACAGTTAGTCAAATAGAAGTAGAATAGGAAGTCATGCGGAGTGAGGCGAATTCAACAAGGGAAGGGCAGTGATGTCAGTCTCACCATATCCCACTAACTGTATTCTGTAAATATTCTATCTGTTTCTATGTCACCTCGTTCCTAGGTCATGTTGTCATTTAATTGCAGTCTGTAGCCAAACAGAACATTTGTTAGGTTCACCCTTGTTTCACCTTTCACCTGATGAAGGGAGACAGAGTCCTTGAAACATTGTTTGTTTTTGAGTATGGCGCAATAAACCAGTGCATTCATCATTTTTGTCCCTTTTAAATGAATAGTCACCTTATGCAACACTGGAGCCCTGCCATCAACCCCTCAAGTCGCAAGCCTGAAGTGGTGAAGTCAAACAGGTGAATTTGGAGCAGTTCACCTAGTCGCATTTACACCTTGAACACACTCCTCCACTTAGTCAATAGTAGAAGTAGCTGTGCACGTGCATACAAATATGATGCAAAGAGTTCCGCAAGTTCTCAACTCAGATAGTTGCCTGAATTGGTCAAATATTCGCCACTTCCCAGAGTTTTCTCAGTAAGCAAATTCATAGCTCTAAGTGACTATTCAGACTTTAGACAGTGAGGCTCTAAATGTCTAACACTGCTTTATGGAAAACATAGGTTTAAACCTATACAATATTTGAAACATGGTAACAATGCAGCATATAATTTTACAAGAAACAAAAGGACAATTGAATAGCAAGTTAGAAAATTGCTCTCCTGCCATCCACTAATACCGTTACGTGGATGACCTGGCATTATGGGAATTATAGTTTTTTTATTCTCTGAAAATTGCAGCATAGTAATACAACCTTATACTACTACATTCCAGGTAATAAACTGGTACAAGCAAGAGCTGAAACTATTAAAAAATGACAAAATCTGTTTTAGCAGCAATGCTTATTAAGTGGAAAAATATTATTCAAGGTTTAAATGTTTTTTCATTTTCTTTTTATAACAACGTGTCTATTATAAAGAATAATGTACCCCCTTTTGCAGTGCATGAGGATATTAAAAGTCATCTTGAAGTTTACAGGCCATGGATCGCCTCAGTGACTATTAATAATCTTATAATTTACAGAAAGGGGAGCATAATCCTCTACATATTCTCACTGGCTCAGAGCATATTTTAATATTTCAATTATTACCTATAACCTGGGATTGGCAATAGATATTTGTTGCAGTGTAGGCATTAATTTCCTGAGTTTTCCATTCTGAACTAACACTGAGTAGGCGATCCTAATTTACAGAGCGTCTAGCGTTTAATGCTTAAGCCTGAAAGCGCTGAAATTTCAGCTTACTACTGTATGGCAAATAGTTTGTTTAGCAATCATTTTTATTTCATAGGGTTAAATATATCTTTCGGTCTTTGATAAAAATGTACCCAAGGTATGTGAAACTTGGACTACTGTTGAAATATGCCTCTAAATGCTACTCTGAGTGGAGGTGGGGCACTATCAGAGCGGATTACTCTTTAGAAATCAACTAAAACATGGATCATTCCACTGGTTGGCAGCCATGTTTCTCTGAGGTCTACTATAGCAATATTATAATGCAACTCCTCTAAGCAGGTACTTCCAAGATCATTTTTTGGAGGACATGATTGGAAGAGCCTTAATAACAGCTTCCTGTTGACTTGAAAAACTTGAATTCATCAGGGGACACTCACGTAAACAGGGAAGTGCGCCACTGAGAAAAGGTCAGGTTATAATGAACCCTATGGGCGAAATTTACTAAGGGCAAAACGATCGGCCAAAGTAAATTTCTGACCGCACGTGTGGTATTTTTACCGCACGTGCGGTATTCCGATTGATTTGCAATCGCGCGATCGCAAATCAAGCGCAATTGCAATCGTGCGATTGCAAATCGAGCGCAATTGCAACCGTGCGATCACAAATCGGAATACGTGCGGTCAGAAATTTACTTCGGGCGGACTAAATGTCCTATGTATGTATGTATAATTTTATTTAAAAAGTGTCACAAATTTACACAGCGCTGAATAATTCAAATATAGTACAGATATGTGAAAGTGCATTACACAATATAAATATAATATCACAAGAATATTTCACTTTAAAATTCCAGGTTAACACAACAGGTTCCGATTTTTGCTGATATCGTGATATTGGGACCGCGATATCGTCAATTTTTGCAGACATCATGATATCGGAATTGCGATATCGCAGAGTTTTGCTGATATTGTGACATTGTGGTTCCGATATCATGATATCGGTAAAAAAACTGCAATATCGAGATATTGGAAAAACAGTCAATATCGCGATATCGGTAAAAATGGCAATATCGATATCGCGATATTGAGAAAATGGCCAATAACGCAATATCAGCAATATCGATATCGCATTATCTGTAAAAAACCAGCCGATATAGCAATATCG
Source organism: Pipa parva (assembly GCA_019650415.1). Taxonomy (NCBI): domain Eukaryota; kingdom Metazoa; phylum Chordata; class Amphibia; order Anura; family Pipidae; genus Pipa; species Pipa parva. The sequence goes on from WMED01003224.1 coordinate 11,452, forward strand.
ATATTTTCAATTTTAATAAATTTCGCCCTAAGAATAAATAACTAATTAAGAATAGAATAAAATAAATATATATAAAAGCCAGTGCTAGTGCTCCATAAGGAAAGTCTTCAGTTTGGTTTTAAAAGTGCAGAGGGAATGTTCCTGGCAAAGACAAAACAAAGAATTCCAAATGTGGGGGCAGAAAGAGAAAAGGGTTTAAGATGAAAAAACACAGTATAGATTTGTTGCATGCAAAGCTGGTTGCTTTGGGAGGAGCACAGTTGACGTTGAGGAATGTACGGGTATATGAGTGAGGAAATGTAGGGAGTGGCAATGGAGTAGAGTGCCTTAAATTTCAGAATGAAACCACTATAAATGATTCATTTGCCTACGGGGAGCCAAGGAACAGAGAGTGATTGGGAGAAAGGCTGTCCCCTTTGGGGAAAGGGGGAGAAAATTCTGGCAGCAGAATTTAGAATAGACTGGAGTGGGGAGAGGTGGGAAGGTCAGATAGAAGAATATTGCAATAGTCCAAGTGGGATAAAACGAGAGCATACATGAGGTTGTTAGCAGGAGTGAGAGAGAAAGGGGCGAATCTTAGTAATGTTGCAAAGGAACATCCCTTCAGGGCAATGAAATTAGCAGTAACAGGTGCTCTTTAAGATCAAAGAGAGATGTACAGTATGTTTACATTTTTACTCATTTACAAAAGGCATATAGATTCATATCCACAACAAATACTTTTTCTGCGTCCAGTAATCTCTAATACTTAGAAAGCACAGTAAAGCTAGCTTTTAATATCTACCATGAAAATCATCTTTTTAATTACTGCCGAAGCAATTATGGCTTGCTGCTCAAGGTTAATCCATGGAGAATTTGAGATTTTTTTCCCAAACAGTAACAATGTCTAAATTCATTTTCTTCTACTTGGCATATTGTTGTAGATGCACAGGATTTTTTATTTTTTTTACAGAGACAATTTATTTAAATCAAAACACATTTAAATCTGCAAAGTATTAATATTTTATCCTCTGAAACATCCTCTCCCCATAGCATATTTTACTTAACAATTCCAAAGCACCCAGAGATATCATTTTATTTTTCCTACAATCTACTGAAGACTTCACTCAATTGTTATCCACAGTTATTAGAGTTTTTGCAGGAGGAATTTTAGGTTTATAATTGTATGTTCTTAAACATAAGCATATGTTGAAAATTAAACAGCACTTGACTAGAAAACAACATTTCATAAGTTAAGAGGCACTTTAAACTAGTGATGAGCAGTTCCAATAAATTATACTCCAAACAAATTTGACACTACCAATTTGTGGAATAAAGAATGAACTAAAGATTCATAATAAATCAGGTTTGTTCTTTTGCCTACATGTTAGCAACACAATAAACCGACAATCTTTCCCTTCCAAGCCACCTACTTCTTCTTTTTCTGAATGCATTATTTCACAATTACATGGCAGCCTTAGTAGGAAATTCAGCTCCTTTCCCTACCGAGACAGCTGGTTTCCTGGGCACTGACTTCTACAGAGCATGTGTGAAAGCCAGCAGTAAATGTATGCCTCATCAATGTTCACTGTTTATTGGACCATGTGACATTCCCCAACCAGTCGAACAATGTGGAACGACATGTCATGCTTTACTAACATATTAATGGCAATGTAAATTACTAGTATTAGCTTTTAAATAAGATAGCACTTTAGGCCAAAAGTATTGTTTTGCTGAAGTTAGGGTGTATTAGTTCCCTTTTTAAGCCATAACAGATCCAAACCAATCCAAACTAAATTCAAACTACCCAAAAATTCAAGTTTAAACTCAATGAAATTAAACATTTCAAAGTGTTAAATAGAAATTTGTAAGTGTGGAAATACACAGGAAAGGCTTATATAGAGTTTTCTCTGCACTGTAACTGAAACAAATTAAACCAGCCATTTTCAGGGCAACAGTAAGGGACAGCTTGGATAATTAGGAAGTGTTTTGAAGCCGAGTTCTGAACCCATTGTCCTTAGAAGAGCACAATACTAAACAATGTGTTTATTTTTATTTTATTGTAATTTTTAATAAAAAAGACAGAACAAAAAACCAAAACAAAGACTTTGGACAAAAAAAATTGAAATGAAACAAAATCAAAGTACGGTGATGGAATCCGAAGACAGACAAAAATACTGGGGGTTCGAAGCTTATGTAAAGTATATATAAGTGGCAAATTGCAGAGGTGTACTGCTCTGTCATTTACACAGAGGTGTACTGCTCTGTCATTTACACAGAGGTGTACTGCGCTGCCATTTACACAGAGGTGTACTGCTCTGCCATTTACACAGAGGTGTACTGCTCTGCCATTTACACAGAGGTGTACTGATCCGAATTTGTCATTTACACAGACATGTACTGCTCCGAATTTGCCAATTACACAGAGGTGTACCGCTCCAAAATTTGCCATTTAACTTGTATAGAGCAAAATGTCGAGTTAGAGGGTTGATGGCAGGGATTCTGTTTGGCGTTAGGTTACTGTACACATAAATGACAAAGAAAATATTGTGTCTAAGCAACTAAGGATGTAAAAAAAAATCACATGCTGTAATTTAGGGGTCTTTAATATGCCAACAATAGTGGGGACTAAAATGTGACAACGTCCTTCCTTATAATCAATCCTGTCTATTTATAGTATTTAGTCATTACTAGTAGAAAGATACATTTAGACTGACTTTGGAAAAATGACATCACTTCACACAACTTGATTGAATTTGCATCAGTCTACTCTGCTACCATTCAACTCGCTATGCCTGAAATAGCAGACAACATTGCTGGCTTCTTTACTAAGTGACTTCATTGCTTAGTGATTAAGGAATTGCAAATTTGCATCTTTTGGACACAAATAAACTTGTATGTACAGTATGTATAATTCTATTTATAAAGTGTCACAAATTTATGCAGAGCTGTACAATTTAGCTATACAAATATAATACAGACATGGGAAAAGTGCATTAAAAAATACAATTAAAATATCACAAGGATACATCAAATTAAGTGCTAGGTCGTGATTGACATGAGGTTGGAGGTCCCTGCCCCATGGAGCTTATAATCTACTTCACTACATGGTAGGTGGATTGTCCAGCAGTGTGGCAAATTCTCTTTATGGGTGAAGTTTAATAAACTCGGTAAAGCCTAATTTCACTTTTCCAAGTTTATTCCTGCAACATCTCAGAAGTTTCTCGCAGTAAATATCGTGAGATTTTTTCTGTATATATTTACCGACAGGAACGTACGATTGAGTTTTTCAATCTTGACTCTTCGATAAAAAGGTAGTTATACTACTAATGTAAAGTATGGCTAACCTTTCCATTGAAAAATTCGATTGAAAAACTCAATCGAAAAGTTTTGGTCAATAAATATCGATCAAAAATATTGAGTGATTTTTACCATGAAATGGAGGTCTTGTGCAAAATTATGGAGGAACTCCATCCCATACTTCATAGGGATGAGAGGTTACAAAGAAAATTCACAGAACCCCCGCTCCTGGCATACAGACAACCGCTCAATCTAAAAAAACTTAAAGTGTGGAATCCAGTTAATACTACCAACATCAATGGCACATTTCTATGTCAGCAAAAAAGATGCGCAACCTGCACACACATTTACCTACAGACAGGGCACCAATACCCCACATACAAGGTGAGTACAATGTTCAGGGTTCATATATCTGTGGATCTACTAACCTGTTGTATGTGATCCTATTTAGGAAATGCCCTAGTACAGGACTCTATACTGGAGAAACAGGTCTAACACTGTGACAACATATGAGAACACATAGATTCAACATCAACATAGGCCAAACAGAATTACCTGTGGCAGGACATTTTTGTAGCTACAACCACAGCACAGAGGACCTAAGAATATTAGTATTAAGGGGTAACTTTTCTACTCAAAGTGATAAGAAGGAATGGGAAGTTGAATTTATGAAAATATTCAACATCTTTCAAAATGGCCCTAACAGTGACAAAAGTTTTATGTGGATCTATGTTCTGGATTAACATTTCACTGCCATCCTCCTCCCATCTCTATTCCCCAGTTACAGACTAAGGAAGAGACACTTAACATTTCAAAAGCCACTGAGAGTCTCTGCCAATAGACTGCTACTGTCACAGGGATGAGAGGTCACTACTCTCTGCCAATAGACTGCTACTGTCACTACTTTACAATGGGAGTCTCTGATTTACTATGGGAATCCGCTGTTTGAGAATTTGACAGTCAAATTCGCACTTTAGTGAATAACCCCCTGTAACCTTTGATACATAACCTTATCTTAAATACTTCAACAGCGTTTGTGAATGTTTTAAAAGACACTACTAATCAGCATCATTCAAAGCCATTTTTTTTAAAGACATAAATAGAATGGGTAAATAGAAATAGAATGAATATATGATCATTCATCAATCATATATTTTACATCAAATGTAATTTAAATAAAATACATATTTAAAAATCAAAACAGAAAAACTGAAAAGGAAAAATCTGTATTACAATGTGTTAATGAGATACCCCAATTATCATCAGGACATATTATACATGCATATGAACAATGATGTTAATTTTTACAACTTGTAAGCACTCTAAATTACAAAGAAAAATTATATCATATTGTTAATTCAGTTCTACATTCCAAATGTAATCTACCTAACATTGAATTTCATCTTACATGCTGCAAGGTCTAGTTGCTCACATCGGACAGTAATTCCTTATTAAAGGGGTTTTGTAAAGTGTTTATAAACAATTTTTCAGTTACAAACATGGATTATTTTGTATAAATATGCATTAATGGATAATAACTCAGTAGGGAATAGTGATCCTTTAAATATCAATAAATAAGTAGTGACTCAATAGTGGTAAATGTTTTTTTCTCAAAAATGTATCTGACTAATTTAAATTTAAAGGTCTTTGCAAAACTATATTGATTGACTACAAATACCAAAAAAAAGCAATAAGTTTTGTGTAATGCTATTTTGACCACATTCCTTGCATTTACATCCACTCCTGGGATGGATTTCTGCGCACAGCTTCACTCAGTCTTTCAGGGTACAGGGCCCGCTTCCATTTGGAGTAGTGCCTGTACCTTGTTATATACACAATTGATGAACGCCAGAGGTTCTTCAAACGGGTACAGTTTTATTCACAGCACACCAAAAAGTATCACACTTGGAACTTATCCATCTAAAGGACATAGAACATACTTTGGTGCATAGTTACCCTCCATTAGCAACAAGAGTCAGGGTTCAGCTCTGACCCTTCTCTGGGTTGTGCCCCACTCCTTGGGAAACCTAGAGGAATTCTTGCTCAGCATCGGGGATGAATTCAACCAGAGTGCTTCTCACTCCAGGTAAATCTTCTAGCTTCCAGACCTAGTGATTTATTAATTGAAGGCCTACCATTGAGACCCTGCTCAGAGTGCCTGACCTTCCATCCAAGACACTGGGCACACTAAGCCCACAACACTCCTTGTTGGGGAGGCTACACTTCTGTAGCTAAGGTTTACTATCATTTCTGAAGAGATCCAACTCTTTGGCTTTACTAACTCTCTTAGCTGACAGGCACCTGCCACCCTTCTTGTGGAGGCCCTGGAGCCCAAAGTCAAAGACCTTATTTATTCCTCAACAGTAACACATATTTCCTGAATGCAATGATTATATACTACACTAGTGGAGTCACTACATAACCTTATCACATTATCTCTATAGAACACATTGCATAATACTCATATATATAGAACACTTTTTAGGAGATGAAATATCTATTATTTTCATTTTCCTACCGTTGTTTTCCTGCTTTCAAACAGAAGGACACTCTACCATAAGGCTCTGAAATTGGTTGTCACTGTTGGTTTATAGTACTATAGTCAAGGACAGGATCTACGAAAAGACCAACAGTTTATAATGTTATGCTCCAAAGAGTACACTTACTTCTTTTTATTTTTTTATAATGAAAAATTGAATTGTGGGTAAAGCAAATGGCATAGCGATTACATGCGATAAGTATGGCCATTTGTAGAACAAGGTGACACCTGAAACAATCCCGCAATCTTTTTTTTTTTTTTTTTTAAATATAATTATGTCACCCTAGTTATTACTGCAAGTCATAAAATCAATAAAACATAAAAAACAAATGGGACAGTATAGAAGATCATCGAACTCGGATGTTTATAAATCTATTACATTTCTGTTTGCAGCCTCTTAGAGAGTCAGAGTAAATTTATGATTCTACAACCACACGCTCTGTTACGTGAAGCAGTTACAAATGTGTATTCAACATGGAAAGTAAACATTAACTTGCCTATAGTGAACTGAGCACAGATAATAGGAGACACTCATTACATAGCTCATTAATGTATTCTTTGGAGACCTACTTCCAAGGGTGTTTTTTTTTCCCCTACATTATTCCCATGTAAAACAGTATTTAAGCATTTCCGTACTTGTTTTTTTTTTAACTGTAAACACTTTATTTGGAGTAGATGTGAGATGCGTCCCTTTAACATGATATGGATAAACTTTGTTTGTAATTGAATAGAAAAAATATATATATATATATATATATATTTATATATATATATATATATACCGCAAAACTATAGGCTTATATTTGAAAGGGAGAAAATGTCTGTTTATTCATGCAGAGCAAACACATGTAATATTCTGTTAAAGTGTCATGGTCAATTCATTTGTAGACGCAACTAATTTGTTCAGTGTAATGGAAAAATACCGAGCAGATAAAAAATAATACAAGTCAGCTGGTTGCTTTTAAAAATTGACTGCTATATTGGCTATAGCCCTTTAATAAAGCATTTTAAAGGCAAAGTTTAATGACCACATATGTCTATTATGTATATATAAATAGCAAAATATCCAAGCACACCTCCTTAAACAATTGTATGCCCGGGTGCTGTCCCAAAACAACCAAACAAACAAAAGCAAAAAAGTTGGCACGCACTCCTGGGTCTAGAAATTAGTTAAAACAAACAAAAATGTATTAATTCATGATTAAAAACATATACGTATGTATCTCCCATCTCCCCCTTAAGAACCACCCGTAGTTAGTAGGAGAACTAAAGGTGACAAAGGTTGTAATAATGTATCTAATGCATAAGATTTTCTATGCCAGCCTAATCATAATACATCCTGTGATACTAACAATCTGTACTTCCAAAGTTGTCACTGATGGCTAAAATCTTTAAAATATTGGTCAGACTTTTCCCCTTTGCAGCTGCCTCAAAATAGACTCTGCGTGCACTATTTAAGGGACGAAAGCAAAATTTGTGATTGAAATACAAATTAAGACTGTCAGAAACTCTAACTAACCGTGAAACACAGTTCAGTTAAATGAAATCATTATCTATAATTTAGCATTTCCCTTCATCCATTTAAGCATAAAAACATATTAAAGTTCCCATGCTGCAGAGCTGTGACACATTAAACAAAATAATATGCTTAACATGCAAACCAAGTATCAATGTAAGACAACACACTGCTGAATGTATTCTAGGTTTAACCCAACTTATTTTTGCCACAGATTAACAGGTGAATCAACATTTTGGGGGAGCAAGTCAACAGTCACCATGCAGCACTGAAGGAGCAAATGGGAAGCACTTCTTATCAGGAAGCAGTGATGTTACCTGGTGAGACACGCTTCTCATTGGTCCTCACAGCATGGTGACCACCTGCTAACTTTAAATTATGATTAAGAAGTGAAAATTGTGCTCATGCATATCATATTGATTTATTTATTATATCTGAAATGGGAATGGAAGTCTACTGTTTACTGCATAATGAACTAATTATCAGATCCTGATATTGCTAAGTGACTTGTTTGTAGTACAAGGCAAACACACTGCTCCAAATACAATATATATATATGGTTAATAGGGCTCCTGAGTTTCACAGGGAGCGATGGGGGTTATTCATCAAAGACTGAACTGTCGTGTAAATGTCCGTGTTCACGTCCATTCGTGACTTCTCCAACTCCGCTTATCCAACAACCTCTGCAATGTGAACAATTTGCGATAAATTCTGATGCTTACTCTAGTCGCTGACTTACGGAGCTCTTTGCATCAATTTGCGTGCGCATACACAGGTAAGTTATTCAGCATGCAACGGAGTCTGTCAAAGGGGTAGATTCTGCAGGGTGTACTGCTCCAAATTTACCTGTTTGCCTTCGCCAGATCAGAGTGGTGAATTGAGTGGCTTGATGGCAGGGGTCCAGTGTTGCGTAAGGTGACTATTCCTTCAAAAGTAACAATGGCAACTGCGACTAAATTATTCTACTATTAAACATGAACTAGGCACAAGGTGACATATAAAAATAAGTATTTTTCACTTATATACAGTTAGTGGGATATGATGAGACTGACGTCACTGCCCTTCACTGGAGGAGTTCTCTTCACTCCGCATGAATTCTTATCCTAGTACTGTGTGACTGACTACGACGCACAACACATGCAATGGCATCTGTCGCTCTCCGCTGCTTCATGAATAAGAAAAAGTGAATTTGCAACTTCCTAATATTGACGTGAAAAGACGTGGAGATACTATATAAGGTGAATTCGGACTTTAATAAATAATCCCCATGTGATTGAGAAAAAGGGACCTTAGGTACCATATCTGTCCATCTGGTTGTTATTTGTACAACAGACAGAGCTGTTTTCCTTCCACAGCTTACTGCAAGTCTGTTTGAATGCTGGTGTGTGCTTTTAAATGATGCAAGTCTGTAGCGCTTGTACCCATGTATTCCCCATGAGTGTTTATTCAATATGTCTATTAAAGTATTAAGCAAAGCCTCTGACCTATGAGCATGTTTCAAATGTAATGTGTGTTCTAGTATATAATGAGAATATTTAGTATTCTGCCTCAATCAGTTAAGTTAGAGCGTTCAAAGGATATGCCAATTTCTGCACAGCATGTGGTTCGAATGATTGGAGGATCTCAGAGGGTCATAGAAGGATGTGAACAGCCATGGAAATTATAGATAAAACAATGCTTGTAATATAAATGCAATTAGAATGAACACATCTCTTTAACTTTCAAGGCTGGGAGATATGTAACAAAGTATGCTGTCTTATTGATTGTAATAACGTGGAAGACTGATGTGATTCTATCAACAAGGGAAATATCAGACCAAAGGGAAAAGTTTAATCATCAAAATATGTTATCTTTGCTAAAGGTGGAGCAATTATTATGCACATGAGGAAAGGGGTTATGCCCCAAATCCTTGTAAACTTACATCAGTGTGAATTTTTAGTTTGGTCAGATCAGGTTGGTGACCTGATTTGAATCCTTTGTGCATCATGTGACCGCATCACCTGACCCGGCGATTCATCCCTAACAATACTTCATTATTTGTACAGGAAGAGAAAGAGCCTTCATTTATAGGTAAACTAGCCCTTTTGTTTGGGGGGCTGTTTTTTTTTTCTTTTTTTTTTAATAAATTCAGAAATAACTTATGTGATGCCCCAAAAAATTGCAGATTTGTTTTTATTTTTGTTTGTGCTCTTCTGATTTTTTTGGACAAAGAATTCAGACTGCCATAAACCCTCGTTTTCTATATAATAGTTTAATTCAAGCATGAGGCTTATCATTTCAGCCAGTCTATGCTGAGCTCATTTACTCCAAAAACACATCACTAAGGCTTACCTTGATACAACCAAAATCCATTATTTCATAATTTAATGAAGGACTTAGGATATGCAGGTCCAGGGACTTAGGATTGCTAGACACTCTAGGTTCAACCCTTGTGCATGTGTTAATGGCTCACATGGAGAGTTATGAAGAAGGGGGTGAAGAAGGGGGATGGGAGATCCTAAGAACATAGATCTGGGGAATCCCTAGTCCTTTGTTTAAATGTAAAATGAACTGGGACTTGAGCTGACTCAAGGTTAGTCAATGTGGTTTTGGGGTAACTCAGCATAAGCTGGCATTTAAGAAGTCATCCATTCTCTTTATGAGTTACCTTTTAAGACCTCGGAAGGTTCACTTTTGGTCTCCTATTACACTTTTTATGTTTTTTATCCTTCTTTCTTTTACAGAAGCAACTTCTTTTTTCTCTAATCATCTCTACCAGTTTCACTTACTCCATTTCTAGTTTACAGTAAAATTTGTGTATAATTAAAGGGAACGTTTCCATAATTATTTCATCTTCTCCCTTCTTTTTTTTCCCCATATACAAAATAAAAAACACTAGTTTAAAAATATGGACAAAGGAAAGAATTCGCCAAATGTCAAATAAAGGAAAGGAATAAAACACAATCGGATGGATGTGTTCTTTTATTCAGCCTACAGACTATGTTACTTTGTTAGTGTGTTAGGAAGAAGAAGAGAATAAATTTGAGCCACAAATAACTAATGTGATGAGTTAAGTTCTAGATGTAAATATTACGGACAGAAAGAACAAGATTCTAAAGAAATCAGTGTATATTAAATAAAGTGAACTACAATGCCAAGGCAAGTAATAACGGTGTCAACAATTTAAAAAAAATTTACATTTATCATTAGTAGAGAATATAGTCTGCGCATAAGACTGATGAACACATTATATTTCTGAATTCTTTATGACCTACACAGTAGTACTTAAGAAGATCGTTAGTGTCAGTTGTCATACAACGAACACTGCTAATATCAATTTACTTATAAAACTTTTAAATGGAACACTGTGGTTCTAAAGCAACTAATAATAATAAAGGACTGTAAGACTTTGATGGGGTTTAATGATGCAAATCACATCAAAAGGGGTGAGATTATGCGGAATGAGGTAAATTTGATTGGTTGGGGAAGGAACAAGGGGCAGGGTTTAGTGCAGAACAGGGTGGGGTTAGAGCAGGGATAGGGAAGCGCTTCAGAGAAAGACAGCGGAATGGAGAACTTGAGGGTTTCCCACTAAGTTCTCAGGTCCAGCAATGCAGTGAATACGAACAGATCTAATCTTGCCACTGGAAAAAAAACGCCTTAAACTTAAACCTCAGATCAGTCTGACTCTGCTCCAACATTAAAAGAAAAATGAATGAATTCATTATTTAATAAAAATGATATCCGCTAAATGTAATCCAAAGCCCCATCAGTTAAACTCTCACATGAGAGGTAAACCTTTGTGATAAAGATATTTTATATGCAATTTCAGCATTGATAAAGTTGTCTAGAGAATGGAAGC
>WMED01003225.1:0-22623 GCA_019650415.1 Pipa parva
AGGAACCTGGAAGCGCTGATCACATGCGCTCCCAGGTTCCTATTGGCTCCTGTGACCGATGGAGTTACAGGAGCCCTCCCCAAACCACGAAGAAAGTCAGCCGGGACTCCTTCTGTGTTGAATCAAGTGGGGGGCCGCAAACTGCAAACCATTGTCTCGAGGGCCGCGAGTTTGAGACCCCTGTAATAGAGCCTTTAGCATTTTACACTGCTGGGAACCATTAATTAAAGCTAGGAAATGTTACAAATATTCTAATCTGAAGTATATTACGCTAGCAACACAATGCAGTGATAATGTACTGCAGCATAAATGTTTATATTTGTACAATACCATTATCACTGTTTCATAAATATCCCCTGAAATCAAGAACACGCTGTATGGGACAGTTTTAGATATATATATATCTATGAAATACATAATACTGATAAATGAAAGAAGCACGTCATATTATGTGAAACTATTTAAACTAAGAGGTTTGTGTATTCAATAGATCTATATGTTAAACTTCACCTTCTTTCTAAGATATTTTGTCAGTGGGAATCATTTTAATTGCACCCAGATCCGTTTGGCAACTATAGGGTTAATTGCCTTTGATTACACCATATTTCATTTGCGGTAGCAGATTGTCAAATCGGCAGCTGGAACAAAAGTACAAACTAAGTTCTTGCTTCATGTCACACATATAATAGTCGTTTTTCATGCTATTAAGTGCTTTTGAACACTACCTAGAGAAAGTGTTGATTCTAATTATTTCTGACACTTTTTTCTTGCATCACGGAGCACAGAGCGTGCGGGTTTCCCTTGGGTGTAGTGGAATATAATATTTACTCGACAGAAGATTTAAGAGCTGCTAATCACTGCGCGGAATACTATAGATGCCTCAATGTTCCTGAACTATTTTTCCAATTATTATCATGATGGTGTTTTTTTTAGAGAATTTTTATGGTCTTCCCTATGTTTCAGCAAAACACATCAGGAAATATATGAACTCAGCTTATAATTTCCTTTGCGGCAATCAGTCGCACAGTACCTTAGCACTACAGAGCAGAGTGTAATAATTCAGAAAATGGGAAAGTAAGTCCACTGCAAAAATAAAAAACAAAAGCAAATGTTCATTACATTATTTGGGGCCATTTTATTATATTTAGAACACTTAACTTAAAAACAGAAACTGGCTAGGTTTTCTAGGATGGGTAATAATAGCCTACGTTTAAGGTTAGTGTAGGAAATAGTCAGTGTAGTAAATTCCAGATCAGGTTTGTTTAGGATTATCCTAATGCAGTGGATTGATCATTTACTTTTTTTTGCGAATCACTTTGGGGGTTATTCATTAAAGTCCCAAATTGTTGCTTATAGGTGTGAATTCGCCAGCTAAAGACAGTCACAATAGACTATTACTGTCGCAGTCGCGTCTTTATAATGAAAATATTGTTGCAGTTGCAACTTTACTATAGAAATATTGTCGCAGTCGCATTTTTTAAAAAAAATAGTCGCGGTTGACTTTACAATTGTCACTTTTACAGATTTGCTCTGGGAATCCGCTGTTTGAGAATTCGACAGTTGAATTCGCACCTTAGTGAATAACCCCCAAATTTGTCAGTCAAGGCAGCTTAACAATGTACCCTATTTCTTTTTAGAAGTTACAATGTACATTGCAATATCATACAGATGCTAACTGAAATCTGTGTTTCATTACTTATGTCACTTACCAAAAATCTAAATTTAAAAACAGTACATTACATATTTATTGTTCTATTTTAAAATAAGAAATTGAAGTCCAAGAAATCACCAATTTTTGCAGATGTATTAAATATATCCTCACAAAATGCTATAGTTTGCTATAGTTATGTTTGTACATGTAAGTAACTCACAAAACAATTCCAGAGTAACACTGCCAAATAGCTATGGATTGGATCATGGAGCCTGCAGTCTATAAGTAGGAATTATCTGAATCAAAAGAATCCAGCCCTTAATGAGATATTTTCACTAAAAAAAGGTTGTGTTACTACTTAGTAAGATAAATTAAATTTAAATCTAATGATGTACATTGTTCTGAAAAAGGCTATAATTTTGAGCTTGTATTTGCCTCCTGCTTTGTTACAAAAGCAGAATTTGTTTATGGTAAAGTGAAGTTACAAAACCACTTCCCAGTCAGCTGTGCTGCAGGTCATTATTGGGTGATCACCCGCCCAATAAAGGGCTGCAGCACAGCATGCGTGTAAAAAGTGTTTTTGTGACTCCCCTTTACCTTAAGGCTTGGTTCACACAAGCATATGATGCGCAGTGCATCATACACTCGTGTGAAAAAAAAGAAAAATACGCAGAGCATATTTTTCAGTTGTACTTACCAGTGACGGTGTGAACGCTCCCTCGGCATTCACATCACTTCCTGTGTGTCACATTTTGGGCGTGGCATATATACACTGGCCAAAATGCAACACACAGCGTTCTGGACCCAGCATATGAGTCTCATACACTCGTGTGTCCGGAACTAGGTAAGTATCATCGGCTTCTATGAAGCGCATCATACACTCGTGTGAAGCCAGCCTAAACAAATTCTGTGTATGAAGAGAGCTTGCATGGCAACTCCAAGAAGCCTACAAACTTTTGTGGCTGTTGTTTTATAAGCGTTTTGCTACATAAAACAGTTTTGTAACAGGGAAACAGCCTGGCTCAGGCTAAAGCGCCATAAATAAACCATTGTTACCAAAATCGCCAGGTGCGTAAATGCTACGGCAAGCCTGGCTTTATGTAGAAATTTTATCAAAATGACATATCTAAAGTCCCAAAAAACAGGACAGTGCTGTTTAGGGATAGATCAAAAGAGAAAAATGATTATTTTAAAATAGAAGATTTTAGGATAACATTCCTTAAATGTACTTAAGGCTCTGAGCGTAGCTTTTAAATTTCTCTCAGGAAATAATCACTTGTATGCAGTTATCTCAAATAGGGACTTTGCCATGGTATTCTTGGTTCTGAAAATATATGTATAACTGTGTCTTACCCAGCAACATTTATAATGGGGATATTTACAAAGATTAATCGATTGCTTTTGCCCATTTTTCAGCTTTTTTTTTCACCGCATTTAATTTATGCAAAGTAAAAAAAAAAGTATCAATATCACTAAATATTTATGCTTTTTTACCACTACAATTTACATTACTTTCAAATCGATATCACTGATTTTACGGCCGGGAACTTGGAAAAAAAATATAGTGCCCCATCACCATAGAGAATAATGGGCTTTTGCCACCCTCAACCAGGCAAACACTTGTATATATTGGAAGGGTCTTAGTAAATTTTGATAATGGCGATATTGTTATTGAAAATATCAGTATTGCCTATATGAGTGGTTCTTAACCTTGTTTGAGGTAGCGAACCCACCAGTTTCATATGCACATTCACCGAACCCTTCTTTAGTAATAATTCCCTTCTCCTCTGATGGGGAGGATCCGCCGAATCCCTGAGACCAAACCCCTAGGGTTCAATAGAACCCCGGTTAAGAACCACTGGCCTATATCGATCAAGCAGGGAAAAGGTATTCAATTTTAGTAAATATCCCCCTTTGGGAGAAGTTATAGTATCTTTAATATTAGTAGTTTATGTTCCCATTTTGTAAAATTCCATATGTTTGTTTCCATGTACTAATTTAAATATATATATATATGTGTATATGTATATATTTACTATTCTGAAATGTCTGTTAAAGTATTGAAAACATAAATACTCATAAAACAGCTTGGCATACTACAACTGGTTGTAATATAGTGAGCATATATTATTAGTAGCCTCCCAGAGAAGCCAAGACCACTTCGTATTCACAGTGCAATCCTTAGAGAAAGTGACTGAAGGTCACCTCACATAAAGCCATATAAATTCTGCTGTTTAAGCATTGTTATGACATACTCCATTTATTTCTGTAAGTTTCTATATACATATGTATGTCTGTTTATACAATGCGTGAACACAAAATATGTAACCATTTCACCAGACAGCACACCAAGCGGGTTACTGTTTTGTCAGGGCATTGCAGGAAATAATTGCATGTGGATCCCTGACTTCCTTGTTACCACAAATGTCTTGTCTAGGTGTGTTGTGTTAAAGTAAATAATCAGATTATTGGTATTTGAATATGGCAACTGTAACTATGCAGAAATGTAATCAAACCCAGTGAAAACAGGCTGCGCTACAGATTCTGATCCTTATTGACTTCAGTCCCAATAGTCGCGTAGAGCTATGAAGTCTTGTCTATTCTTCACTTCCCCGTGTTCTCTTACAGAACAAAGTCTACAAAGTGGTGAATATGCAACCAATTTGAGTGACTGCGCAAGTTGGAAACTTAGGGAGCTCTTCACATCATTTTGTGTTCACATTCACAGTTACTTCTACTATAGATTAAGCGGAAGAGTGGTGCAAAGATGCAAACAGGTGAACTGCTCCAAATTCACCTGTTTGACTTCGCCATTTCAGACTGGCGAGTTGAGGGGTTGATGGCAGGACTTGACAGGAATGTTGCGTAAGGCGACTATTCATTCAAAAGTGACAATGGTTACTGCGACTAAGTGACAACATGACCTAAAGACATAGAAATTGAATATTTACAGAATACAGTTTTTGGGATATGGTGAGACTGACATCACTGCCCTTCACTTGTCGAATTCACATCACTCCAAATGATTTACCATCCACCTGACAATACCACACTACACAACTGACAGCATTCACCGCTGTCCACCTGTTTGACTGGTGTATTCACAACTTCAATCCTGAGAAGTGAATTTGCGACTCTTTTGCTGATGTGACTCAAATTGTTAAAAAGTGAATTTGACAAGTGAATTCACACTTTAATCAATGAGGTTTCAAGTTGTTCTGATATTCAGAAGCACAGTGTAAGTGCTGGATGGTGAAATATAAACAATCAAAACAAAGAGGAAAATCCCCTAGCACGATACCAATTAACACAAATAATAGTATATATAAAAAGGAACAAGAAACGTATATATGACTTATGCGAAACAACACAACAGATTGATTCCTTGACTCCTGTACTTCTGATGAAGCTGATTTATAATCAGAGAAACACATTGAGACTTATCTGAAAAGCTTGTATTTTATCCACTTTTGTAAATATATCTTGTTTTTAATAAATTATTTTATTTAACATACTACAGTATGGTCCTGCTCTCTGCATTGTATTCACCTCACACGTACTGAAGAAGTGAGTGCACCGTATGAATGAAAAAAGAACATCATACTTATTCAAATGCTCTATCTAAGCACTGGTGAGTGCAATAAGGAAAGAGGGGTCACCCATACCCACCCATCACCTGATAAATAATACTGATCCACCAGAAGTTTTACACCAGTTCACCTAAGGCTCACATTTTATATTTGGTGAGTGTATTCACATAAGAGGGGATCTCCTCTTCATTACACGAATATAGTGAAGTTATACCCCCACATCTGTGTTACGTGTTTCTTCACCCATTTAAAAAGCATTTTTCACCAAAGAAACATATTTTTTCACTGTTGTTTCTAAGTCATATATACATTTCTTGTTTCTTTTTATATACTACTGTTTGTGTTAAACGGTATCAGGCCAGGAGATTTTCCCCTTGGTTTTATTTATATTTTATCATCGAGCACTTCCATTGTGCTTCTGAATACCAGAACAATGTGAATCTTCTACTATCCTGTAAGGTGTCTTGGCAGATTACCCTTGTGGTCCAAGTACAGGAATGTTTTTTTATCAGTCGTTTTATTTTACGTTTCATCGGGATTGTTCCATTTTCTATCAAAGGGTGCTATACCAGTCTTGACAACTTAACTTATTAGCTGTTTTTTCTCACCACTTTCTAGTCAATGAGGCTGTTTGTCCAACCAAACAGCTTTACTGAATATGGTCATCCCTATGGCATAATATACAGTATCAACACTTTCATAGTTAAATTTATTTAATTAACTTTAATTTTATAGCATCTCATTTTCAATTTTGCTCCATTCAAATTTTAGTACAACAAATGCAGACCTACCTGAATAAAAAGTCGCTAGAAGCAAGCAATAGACTTTTCCACGACATAATGAAGAAGACTGCAGTACTTAGCAATGAAATATTTTAATGGAGAAAGAATAAAATTGAGGCACATGTAAAATGCACAGGAGTATGTAGTGTAAATACATAACAATTGCTGTAGTATTGTATCAAGCTGTTTATTGCTATTGCCCTCAATAAAGGTGACAACTTCTGTGCTTGTCACTTGCTATCACATAATATATATATTTTTTAAATGCCTGCATATGGCTTATGGTCTCTTGATGCTTCATTTGAGTTCTAACACAAACTGGCAGTTCAGTGGGATGGAAGACCATTATCTCACCTTTGTGCATTTAAATTACAGTCACTAGCCTTTCCCTGTTTCATAATACATTGACTGCGTTACAGCTGAGGAACTTTTTAACACCTATTGGAAACGTTAAATAACGAGATATGGCGTAGCGATGATGGATAATCTAAATAATACATGGCTGGAAAACAAAAATAGACAATTTTTCTGTGCCACTTGTTTCAAAATGACTTTTCTGAAAGCTAAAACCTCTCGCATGGGTCATTGCTGGAGACATTTCCGTGTCTTCTAATTTACCACTGGCTGTTTGCTATGTGTTATTTATATTAACTGACAGCAAATATAAAATGAACTGTTGTAGATTTACAGGTATTTGTGGTCACAATCTATCCATTGTTGGGGGGTAATTAATTAGAATTAAGGGGGTAATTCAGCATCCAGCGAAGTGAGCTCTGAAGCCTTCGGCTCACTTTGCAAATGGTATTATGCAAATGCTGATGTCCTGCGCGCGGACATCAGCGAACGCATAAAAGGGATTCTTGGCTAGGCAACTTTTTTGGTCTCGCTCAGACGGGAATCCCTTTAATGCGCATGCTGATGTCCGCGTGCAGGACATCAGCATTTGCATAATACCATTTGCGAAGTGAGCCGAAGGCTTCGGAGCTCACTTTGCTGGATGCTGAATTACCCCCTAAGTTGGAAATTGTACAACAATGGCATCTTCACTGATAAGCTTTTCATTTCAGGAAATATTTAATGGGGTTTCGCTGCTTTTTAAGAAATGTTTTTATTCTTAATGGTTTCCTTTCTGCAAAGTAACAAACTCATGTATGAGTGCAACTCTTAAATAAAAAGCATTTCACTTACAAAGGCTGTAGTCAAATGTTCTTATTCCATAGGGCAGGGGTCAGCAAACTACGGTCCATGGATGTCTTTTTCCTAGCCCGCCTGCCAAACAGGGCCAAGCCAAGGGGATAGGAATGGAGCGCTATCTTTGTGTGCACTGATTGCTGTAGGAAGGCTGTTGTTACTCCCTGCAATGTGCAGTTCTCACCTTGTTTTTGGATACGTACTAGGGATGCCGTCTCATATATATATTTATACTTGTGATAAAGTTGCATGAGTAAAGAAATGTTTTAACACATTGAGCTCATTTTAATAGCATTTTTCTGTAGAAGAAGTATACAAGCATGAAACATGCAGTTGGGCAGTTTAAATCACAAAAGCTTACAAGGGAATACTTGGTGCCTTTGGTGTCCTAACTGGTCATGAACCGTTGTACAAATAATTAATTATTATTAATAATTATAAACCAAATTATGCAGTAATCTGAAGTGCTTTATCTGTATGACCAAGTGAGTCAAGTTTAACACCAGAATATTAAAAATACTTCTTAGTTAGAATTTATTCCCTGCGCCCCACGTATATAGCTCTGAATAGATTAGAAATGTGTATAATGACTGTGTCAGGCAAGGGACCTCAGTGTGGTTAAATGTCACAATAATTGGATGGGCTTTTCCCAACTAATGTTTTGGTTTTCCATTCTCATATTTTATTAAAACCAAAACACTGTTTGATAAAACAGAGCATCTTTGCATGTCTTCAGTTGAGGGTATAGATAAAGGCCTTGAAGGTAAAATGCCCCAAAAATCTTTGTTACTAAAGAAAAAAAATCACATTCTTGGAATATTAAGGAATTTTACTTCTTAGCTGCCATTTCTTAAGCTTTATCGTTAAATTCTTTGTACGACTAGTGTCAAAGTAATTTACAGTTACAGAGTTCACTCTTGCTTCTTATTTATGTTACCATATGGCCCAAAGAATACATCTGGTCTTACAATGCATACCTTTAATTCATTAGTCAGCATTTGGTTTCCATATTTTGTCAAATGCAATTCCCCCCTTCCTGGTTAGTAGGAGAAGAAGTCTGGATAAAGCATTCCCAAACATTTGCAAGCTACATGATCAAAGAGCACACTGGGTCTCTATTTTTAATTTATCTCATCATAGTGAAAAATCTCATAAAAAGAGGGTTTACCTTGGTGTGTAGAAACCAGTCCTTTTACCCAGGTAATTTCATAAGGATATCTTTATGTGTTTATAACTTGTATGGCTGCCAGTTTATAGTGCACTAAATCGTGCACCGTTCTATTAATCATAAAGCATTGCAGAGATCCTGAATAGAAAAATAAATGAAATACTGTAGTTTAGAATATGCGATTCTCCTTACATATGATACCAGCTAAACATGCAGCTTTTATGTGGTTGTTTCCCAGCCAATGTTCTTCTCAAAGGGATGCTTTCTGTTTTTATAGGTTCATACAGTCCTAGGGTTTTAAAATTATCAAACGTCGGATCTATAAGTGTAGTTCTGTGTTTTTGATTTAAAATAATAATTATCATTAGGAGCTACATGTATTTTCTCCTTTCTGAAAAGATATATATGAATGGTCTTAACAGGTTTTGTACATATTCAAATGAACTGCTCTCTGACCAAGCATTGAATGTATTTATCACAATGGAGGCTTTAGATTTTGGGCCTTATTGACTAAAGTCTGAACTCACCTGTCGAATTCACTTTACTATATTTCAAATCGCATCTCCAAAGTAGTCGCAAATTCACTTCTCATTATTGACTAAGTGATGAACCGTCTTATCAAATAACCAGACAGCAACGATCCTTTTCTGAAGCATTGTGTGGCGTGTCAGTCTGATGGAAATAGAATGCAGAGCCCTGCCAACAGCCCCTCAATTCGCCACTCTGATGTGGCAAAGTCAAATGGGTGAATTTGGAGCAGTTCACCTAGTCACATTCGCTCCTTCGACACTCCACCACTTAGTCGGTAATAAAAGTACCTGTGCACGTGCAAAGTGATGAGAGAATTAGTTAATAAGGCCCAAGGGGGTTATTCACTAAGGTGTGAATTCAACTGCTGAATTCGCAAACAGCAGATTCCTATAGCAAATTCGCAACAATTACCCCATTGTAAAATTGCGACAATTTTTTAATGTTCAGATTGTGGCAAGTTTCCCATAATAAAGTAACGACTGCGACAATATTCTCATTTATAAACTGTGACAGTAGCAGCTTATTGCAACTGTCTTTATCTGGCGAATTCGCACCTATACGCAACAATTCGGACTTTAGTAAATAAACCCCCTTAGAGATTTAAAAATGCATGTGTACACATAGTCTAAGTATTGTACAAGTTTAAACTGCAGATATATCTTGTTTAGTCACACATAGGTAAGTATGCATTGTGTTTTATATATAGAAAGAGAGATTAAAGGTAATTTTGCATCATATTAACCCATTTTTTAAATAAAAAAACCAAAAAGGAGTGTCATTAATTTCTTATTTATATATGGTGTGCATTCATATTAAACTGTATTTTGTATAAAAGTATTTTTGCAGGTAATTGTACACTGTGAAAGGAATGCATCAGTTGTGGCATAGTTGGTATATTTTGTTTTTTTACAGATTCAGAACAGGCAAATACGTACTGCTGATTCATACCTCTGATTGCTATGATTCCCTTGCCATGACTTTTATTTTGGGCTTGATGATTGGCTGTACAGAGTGAAGCATCCAATAGTTGCCTGTATTAGAGGATTTTTCTGTAATGAAACACCTTTATTATAAAAGGTTAATGATGTCTGTACAGTAGATGTCACAGAGAATCCAAACTGGAATGCTAGACTTCATTTTCATTTAACTAGACTCCACTTATTTTCCCAATAGGACTAAGGGTGTTATTGGCTAAAGTGCGACTAGTCAAGGTGTAAAAGTGGGAATTCGCCAGCTAACGACAGCCACACACTACACAATAGACTGCTACTGACACGGATGTGACTTTACTATAGATTTCTATTGTTGAGGTCACAGATATTCTATGGAAATATTGTCATGGTTGCAGATTTTCAATGGGAATCCACTCTTTAGTCAATAAGTAGTAGAGAATAGACAGGCAAATTCACACTTTACCCAATAACCCCTAGATTTTGAAAAAGAGGATGCTGTGAATTGTAGTTCCTAATAGTTAGCGAGCTGGCAGCTTGCTTTTTTTTTTAATCTGATTTATTTAAGTAATCTGTTTATCTCTCTGAAGGATCTGCAGGTGTTTCTTGACCAATTCATCCCGCA
This sequence comes from Pipa parva, assembly GCA_019650415.1. NCBI lineage: Eukaryota > Metazoa > Chordata > Amphibia > Anura > Pipidae > Pipa > Pipa parva. The sequence goes on from WMED01003225.1 coordinate 10,489, forward strand.
TCTGAACGGTAGGTGTGTTTTCAAAGAAACAATAGGAAGAAATGATCCTTGTAACAATTAGGTATTGTCATGAGCTGTCTTCACCATGTTCAGATTTCTCACAGCAATGTGCTATAAGTCATTCAATATGAAACAGATACAGGCATTGATGGCTTTAACTCAGCAACCTGAAGAATGGAACATGTTTGTGTCTCTAGTATTTATTAAACCATGACAAACAAAGGAAATATATATTAAATAACACCGTGCTAAGGATTAGAGTTGATTTGTAGCAGTAAGGTAATATTATTCATAGATACGGCTACAAACAAAGCAGATGGTGGTAGATGTGCTGCCTTTCGGGGGGGAAGGAGACAAAATGGCCCCACACACATTTCAACAAGGTTCTCCGCATTTTCCAGCCACTTGCCAAATGGTCACAGGTGTGTGGTTGCAGCAGGTAATTTCCTGACTTGCATTTGTGCAGATGATTTTCTGTGTCAGAAGATGGTATCGCTTCACCTGGGCTCTCTCCATGACAGAGAACTGCTTTGTTTATTCATTTAGGAGGGAGATTAAACCTAATGAATATGGCTTCCTGGAAACAGATACAGGTGACAATAGCAAAAAAAAGTATAAGAAGCGGGGGGTTGAGAGCAAAGAAAACCAGGGGCACATTCCCTTTTCTTTCTTCACTTTCAAATAATGGCAGCTTTCATTGGCAAACACTCTTAAGTCATAAAAGAACGTAAAAAATGTCAGCCAAACTTTTTCCCAATGTAAATAGTAGCAGCTTTCATTGTATCTGTGCAAGAACTTGTTTGAGTTCTTTTTTTCACATCTCTCCCAGAAGCACTGAGTAGTTTAACCTCTTCCAAGGTGTGCAGATTGCAAGCATATCTCTTGCCACTCTGCATTACCCTGGAATGCCTCATTAGTTGTTAAATAACCAGTAACCCAAAATTATAAAATACTATAACTTGGATTGATATGGCAGTTCTCAAATACAGCATTTAAGTTTTATTGCTTTCTGTCTGTTTTTATCTTTACTGATAGCAGCCATGTTGTTAAACAAACCTCATGGTCCCATTGTTTTCTATATTATTTTACAAAATACTTATTTAGTAAATGCACCTGAAAGCCCAATTTTTAAAGATTAAAAGCATATTTTATAGACACAATTTAGATTTTTTTAGATGGACAGATTAAATAATAGTAATTATAAAAGCACATAATTAAATATATAGTAATTATAAATATTTTCAAGATTTTTTTTTTTTTTTTTACCAAAAATACCCTACCTATTAGAGACATCTAATATTCCAATATATAAAAACATACAATTGAGACATGCTTACACAACTCAGATGAGACACCCACTTGCATACAAATGTCACGAATAGAAGAATCACTTAAAGACACAAAAAGAAACAAGTCCATTCTCAAACATACAAACTATTGATAATTCTACAAGACTCGCCAATAATTAAAGTCAAAGCTAAATGGTATCAGTATGTATTAGGCCTGGAGGACGAGGAATGGGAAGAAATAGCATGCAATATTACGAAAGGGCTAATAAGCACTAGGGATAAATTGATTCAAACCAAAATAATACATCAAACTTATCTTAGCCCTGTCCGACTATATCAAATGTAGTAACTTGGAAATACAAAATTGCTCTAGATTTCAACAAGAGAATGCTGATTTTTTTTCCACATGATCTGGGACCGCCCCCCGATTTTACAATTCTGGAGAGAAGTAATGTTATATTTAGAAGCAAACATAGCAGCACCAAGAGTGGTATCCCCACAGGTGTGTATACTAAACCTCCTAAAAGAATTTGGGCACAGTAAGCAGTATGAAGAACTGTTGGGGATACATACTTTTATTTTATGCAAAAATAAACTATAGCACTAAACTGGATGGAACAAAGTACACTGACAGCAAATAAATGGCTTTCACTAATCCAATCCCAGATTCCACTTTACAAGTTGACATATATTGCGAGAGGTTCCAAAACTAAATTTGATAAAATGTGGAAGACATGGTTATCTAGATGATAAGAAAATACAGACAGGTTACAGAAGTGAATTGGTTAAGACAGTAGTTAGAAAGAAGGGCAAGACACCAAATGTATGATTTAAAATTTTATTATTAATTTGAAACATGTTATCTGTACAAATCGCCAAGTTTATTTTGCTTTATTGTTCATTGTTAACTTTATACTATATTTTTATAACAAAAATAAAAATTATTTAAAAAATTATACCATATATATATATATATATATATATATATATATATATATATATATATACAGCATATATATATACAGTATATAGTAATTATAAATGCATTTTTATTTTTTGGTATTAACGTTCTTTTAAAGGTTAAGTAAACTCTGGCTATAAAGAAAGCTCTATTTATTTACCTATTGTCAAGCAATATAACGATCAAGAAACTCCTGACTTCCCTCTTAATTCAGCAGAGCTTAATATCCCCCTGTAACTGCTCTCTCTACCTCTGAGCAAGTTCTGTGTATGGAAAGAGCAAGCATGTAGCCACACCCCTTCCTTTCCCTGATTTCTGTTTCCACAGACCGCACAGGTGGTCAGACAGGTCTCATCTGTGCATGCTCGGGGTTATAAACAGGCTTTTTAGCTAAAAAGAGGGGGAGAGATTTTCCCCATAAGAATGGCTTTATGTGTTGTCACTCGGGGGCGGTGCTTATCAGCACTGCACGGGAAGAACCTGTACACAGAATGGGTGTGGGAGCAGGACTGTTTAAACAAGAAGCAAACATTACTGATCCCAAAATAGTTTTTACATTTTAATGTATAGGTTGGCTTTCTATATGTATACATGTCAGATATAAATAATGTTTAATCCAAACTTTTCATACCCTTTAACTTTTTGATATTATGTATTGAACAGAATAAAGACTTTCATCTGGGGAAATACAGTATAGTGAGCAATGGTTTTCTTTTTTACTGCACCAAGCTGTGCCTTTCTCACATTTGCTAAGTAATAATTATCATTATTTACTCACAAAGGGAGAAATGTTTCCTGTTGAACTGTAGTAAATACAGATAATGACAGACAGACACAAACTGGTTCGAATGCAAGAGGGTGGCATGTTTAGAGAAACATCAAGCAGTTAAACCAAAACTCTAGCTGAATTGTATGTTGCTTCTATGTGAAAGATCATACTTAATGGTTTCCTGCCTTTGTAGAAATGAACATAGCTTGTTTTTAGCTGGCTAAATTGACCCTTGTTTTCCACTGGTGAATAAATGATCTCCCAGAGTAATGTCCAGTTATATTTTACAGAAAATAAGAAGATGCAAAGAACAGAACAAATGAATTAAACATACTTCTAATGTGCTTTTTTATTATATTAGAATATTATTATTATATATTTTATTATATACTTAATATTTAAACCCTCCTTCAGTACGGTTTCTTCTCCCCTGCATTGGTGGGGTAAAGAATTTCTTAAAAGTTCCAGGGCATTATTATTCACTAAAGTCCAAATTGTTGCGTATAGGTGCGAATTCGCCAGATAAAGACAGTCGCAATAGGCTGCTACTGTCAAAGTCTCGTCTTTATAATAAGAATATTGTCGCAGTTGCGACTTTATTATGGGGAAATTGTCACAATCTTAACATTAAAAAATTGTCACGACTTTGCAATTTGAAATTGTATCAGATTTGCTATGGGAATCCGCTGTTTGTGAATTCGACAGTCGAATTCACACCTTAGTGAATAACCTTCTCCAGTCCCTTATTTGTAATGAGAATTCTTTCTGCTTCTCCAGTGATGAGTCCACGTGTACATTTTGCTAAACTCAGCATCTAAGGGGTTCGTGGTGAGCTGTTCTCCCTTGGATTTCCATTCCTGCATATGTTTAGGGCATGTTTTTGGGAAGTAGCAGGATTACTTTATAAAACTGTCAAATGCCAATGTGCAGATTATATACAGCTCTCTTTCAGGTAACCAGTCTTATTATTGCCAAAATTCTGGTCTGATGTAGGTAAATTAGGGCACACTGTATTCTAAAGTTTATTGTAAATACTTTTTGTATGTTCACCTGATGAAGAGAGGTCTGTCCTTCCTGAAACGTTGTATTGCACTGATGTATCTGAAGATGGAATATTAAATATTTTTCACGGACGCAACAACCTGTTTTCTCTTCCTGTATATGGATGGTGGGGTGTCCCTCTTGTTGGTCCGTTTGGTGTTACCATTTTCTTCTACTTTGATTATTTTAAACACTGGCATTATAGGATTTTTATCCGTTTGGTGGAAATTTATAAAGAATCAAAAAGTCCATTTCAACATTTTTTTTTTTTTAGTTGTTTCACCATTTATCAATGTTTATTTGTATATTTCTGCTCTGCTCTACCTTCTGAATCTGTAAATTTATAAAGGATCCTAAAAAACCTTTTAGCATAAAAAAAAAATCATTATGGAAAACTATCGATCAGTTAAAAGCGGTCGTTTTTTTGGAGGTCTTAGTTAGGTTTACCTTCACTTTTATATTCATTTTGAGATTAATACGCTTTTTCAGTGGTGATACTTTTTCAACTGTGTCTAATTAGGGCAAATTTATTAAACTCAGAAAGACCGCTCTCGGTCGATTTTATTGCGCAAAATTTCAAGGTGAGTTTTTAGATTTTTCAATCTCAAGTTTTTCGATCTCAATTTTTGGATAAAAAGGTAGCCATACTACTAATGTAAAGTAGTAGTACCTTTCCATTCAAAATCTTGAAATTGAAAAACTTGTGCTATAATCTTGCGGGAACATCGCGAGATAAACTTGGAAAAACCGATAGCGGTATTTCCAAGTTTAACATGTCACAGAACCAAGTCCACAGGAAATAATGTTGTATTCCAGTCTGAGGCACTCTTGTGGATGATGGCAGTTATAATTCACTGAAATCTGTCACACAGCAAGATTTTGCTGGGTAAAAAGTCTATTGATTTTCGACATAGGAAAAATAGCTTTAGAAATAGGCGATAATGGTAAAGTTAAAAAAAAAAAAAACAACAAAACAACACTGTTTTTCCAGCATTAACTAGTTGAAATTCATTTTGACTTTTAGAAATATTCCCCTTTGTGTGACACTTTGCTATCTTGGAAAAACAAACATGGTGTAGCCCTGGCAGAACAGGACTTGCCCGCGAGGGATTACTATCCGTATATACAAATGAAAGTTTTCACCAACCATATTATGGGGCCCCTCTGGAGAATTCTTATATGGAAAGGAATTATTTCTATACTTACATTTTTAACCTTGCCCTTTCTTACTATAAATAATATTTATTGTGCTTGACATATACATGTTATAACATACTTAATGTGACATGATTGTGAAATGAGCTGTTTTACCTGCAGATCATACATGTACTCTGTATTATTAGGAGTAATGAGTGAGTCAGCTGCCCTTTGCATGGGAAGTCCCATTGCTGGCATTGTGATACCTCAAGTAGTTCCTTTAGGCTTAGAGGATTCTTGTATACACTCTTTGTTTATCCGAAACAAAATACCCTTGGAGCGTTTATGCTTAGGTTGACTTAACAGCTACGTCTCCATGGACATGATGACTTCCCATAATTAGTACTTGAAATGATGTGCCTGTATGTATATCTCAGGCACATATGTAATCTATTTTCTTTATTAGCATTTTTGCACCATAAGCGGTTGCATGCTATACTTGTCCTATAGCTCCCACTGACACTTTCCCAGCCTCCCCCCTTCAATGTGTTTGAAGTGCAGACAGGCCATCAGAAGTAGCATAGACTCTTTTTGCTACATTTTTGGGAAGAATAATTTTCTCACATTTTTCTGTGAGCGTTACGACAGATACATTATTCCCCTGACAACAAAGTGCAGACACAGATGTGAAAATCTCTGCACTTCTACCCAAACTTTCCAGATTGTTATCAGCATAATTTATTCTTTTATATTCTATAGGGACAGCAGAAAAGACTTATTGCACCAAACGTTTAAGGAAGTGAGTAGCACTTCCCATCCTGTTACTCCAAGATTCCTTTTTAGACTCTGTTGTCAGGTGTTTCTAGCAATAAAATTTGTTATTTTTTACTGTTATTCAATTAGTAAATTCATCAATTCAGCTGAAATAACCATACCCATATATGTTACTATACATTTGAGCTCCTTTATCTGGTTTCTTCCCTGTTTGGTCATTAGTTAAGTTATTAATTAGGTTTCCTTTGAAGCCATGACTCTAAATTATAAAAAGGAATGCAGTGCATCGTATGTGGATAAATGCATAGGGTAAAGGTGTGTTCACTAGTGGAGCATTGTTGTAAAGTACTATATCCAGTACCAGATAGTCAGGCTAGCAAGTGTGTCTGGTTTAAAAAGTAAGTTAATGAGGGGTTTGGTTACAGGTGATTGTTGGAAGTTGCCTACTTACCCAGTACAGCAGAACTCTAGTTATAGAGTCGAGTTCCTGGTTAAAGTCTAGTCATTTCTTGTTGAAGTTGTCATGAATAGGTAAGCCTTGAGTAAGCAGCTATTACAGTTTTTCTCTCATTCAGAGTATTGTAAAGAAGACAAACCTGGATCTGTCAAAATTAAAAAAAAAAAAATTACCATATGTCATCTAATCTGGTTGGTTTTAATAGTAGCTGTATCTGTATGCACTTTATTTAATAAATATGTTCTAATATTCTATTATTCACTGTGAGTCTCTTGCACCCTTCCTTTTGGAACAAAGTTTGAGGGGGTTATTTTCTAAAGTCCGAATTTGACTGTTGAATTCTCAAACAGCGAATTTGCATAGCAAATCCGCGACCGCAAAAATTGTTCCATTATAAAATCACGACTGCGACAATATTTCCATAGTAAAGCTGTGACTGCGACATTATTCTCTTTATAAAGATGCGACTGCAACAGTAAAAAATCTATTGTGACTTCCTTTAGCTGGCGAATTCACACCTTTACGCAACAATTCAGACTTTAGAGAATAATCCCCGAGTATCCACTTGCTCCCCTACCTAATTCCTAATAATTGTAATTGTATAATTGAGTTCCCCTGTTAAATTATTTTCACCATCATTTGCCATATAAAGGGGAAAAATTGGGTAAAGAAATTATTGCTTTCATTTTTTATTACCTTTTTTTCAAATACTGGTTATTTTATACATAGTTCTGTTCTGTTGTCGGATTCACGTTGTACTTAGTGGGCACACATTATCTTTACAATGGTATTTTTATAGCTCAGTTATTGTGTCCACTTTTAGAAAACAATTAGATATAAATAACAAACATAGCAACTGGCAACTCATTTGCCCTTAAATACATCTGGTAGACAAAAAATAATTGAAATGTAAAACATATTTCAGAATTTAAAGTAACTACAAATTTTATGTGAAGGTTCAAGCTTGCCATATGTTATCGTATGATTGTAGATCATGCATAAGTACATGTTCTAGATGTGTGCTATGATAATTATTAGTTTTAGACTGTAGTACAAGAGAGATGGGGGTTGCAGCTTTACTGCTATTTGAATTCTGGCAGCCATTAGTACATGTTGCCTTTAGTCTATGTACTCAGTATTAAAACTATTTGGCTTCTCTACCTAATTAGGAATGGGATCACTGAGTTTCAGTTAACAACATATAAACTATTTGATTAAAATATAACCGATTGTAGCCTCTGAAATTAATTTGGGTAGAGGTGTGGTATACCGTAAGCTAGGACTATATTTGCCCTGTGAAATCTGTTTTTTCAAAGAAATTCAAGGGTCTGCCTTTCTTTGTTAAAATACCACATTTTTGCCACTTTTCATTGGGATTCACCTTCCTTTATCTCTCCCGTATTTTTACAAAGATACATTTTTTTAGGTGAAAGGGGTCTATTCATTAGGGTATATATCCGGTTGGGTGTGCTCCTATAGTGGCGAGTGGACGTATGTCTACCAGGGAGTATATGATTTATTTCAGTTAAGCACTGCTTTTGAAAAGTGCAGTTATTTGATTCAACCTAATAAAAAAAGAAATCTGTTTGAGACTTAAATTACACATGTTCCGTGATTGTAAATGTAGGACAAAATATTCCATTGCCTTTGTTTATGAAATGACACCTTGGTTTAAACAGGTCTTATTGATAAAAGCAGAGAAAGGAGCCTGACTAAAGCCCATGCCCCTAATATTGTGAGAACAAAACTAGAGTAATATTAAGTGCACTGAAATGTCTTGTACACTTAGGAGCAGGTTAATGAAAGGCTGAATCTACATATTTACTATAATAAATAAACATTTATGGTACATTTTACTTATTTATTAATATTTGTCATTGCAGGTTGAAAAATGCCTTCTTTATTTAGTTTTAGCATTTCCTCCCAAAATCACCATTTTTCCCCCTCCATTTTGCACCATGAATATTACTTAGAAATCAGTAGTTTTTGCCAATACTGGACAAGGTTTTTACAATCGCAGTTAAGCATTTGGTTTCAATTTTAATGAACAGTAAACGTTTAAGGAGGTCATTCACTAAGGTGTAAATTCTCAAACAGCGGATTCCCATAGTAAATCTATGACTGTGACAATTTCCCCATTGTAAAAGTCGCAACCATGACAATTTTTAAAAGTTGCGACTGCAACAATTTTCCGTAGTAAAGTCGCGACAGTAGCAGTCTATTGCGGTTTTTTTTTTTTTTTACATCAAAAAGTTATTTTCGATCTGTAAAAATCAGCAAAACGCTTGCTAAATATCCCCCATCTCTCTCATCAGGCAAAATATATGGAAGGCAACAAGATGATCATTTTTCTCTGAAACAATATACTTCACTAACATTATAAATATGAAAGTGCTGCGTAATATAGTAACGCTATATAACAATGAATCAAATACAAAAAAAAAACAAACAATTTGGCCAGAGATGTTTTATTTCCACATTAACATTCACTTACTAAAAATGTTTTGTTTTTAACTGATCAATTATACAAGATTATACAATATTTATTTGTCACAAGAACAGTTGAGTTAGTTATTGTCCGCCATGTTCAGTGTACGTACACTGTTTAATAAATGACTGGTGAAACATAAGCAAAGCATATAGTATTGGCAATAGAACAATGAATTGTGAGACATGAAATGAAATATGGAACAATGCAAACCCTGCTTTATATTGGAAAGGAAGAAACCCTTGGAGTTATCTGTCCATTTACATTTCACAAAACTATGAAGTGGATTCCAATTTAGAATTTTCACTCGGGGTTTATTCGCTCTTACAAACAGAGTAGTTGTTTGAACTACGGTAAGTATAATACTTGGTAGAATAAAGTATTTATTGGAGTTCAGTGGTTTATATAAAAGCCTTTAACCACCTGCAACTTTATCCTATATTTCAGATCACAGTTTTCCTTATGAAACATTTTAGTTGAAGGTTTATCATTTAAAATAATAGCGATAATATAATCTTTGAATTGCAAAATCACAACTAATAGATTATAAATTCTATATAACACTGTTCTGTGTAACTCAGGAGTTGTTATATAATGTCATTAGTCTTTTATTTTTTTCTCTCTATGAAATTTACTCTGGCAGCTGTTCTTGCAACAGTACATGTGAGTAGTGAGTAGCTGTAGCTTTTAAAGCAACGCATCTTGCATTGCCACCACTTTATTTAATGGTGTTGCACTGAAATTTCTCTGTTCTCTAGAAAACTGTGGCTTGTTTATCCGCCATCGATTATAGCTCCACATAAAGTCACTTGGCAGAGTTTTCACTACTCAATTGTACTAATATCACAATAGATTGGGGGTAAAATTTCACTTAGTGGTAATTTATTAGTGGTTCCAGGTTTTCCTGATTGTTGTAAATGGTTGTTTCTACTGTTATTCCCTCATTGTTAATGCTGAGCAACACGCACCTTTGGTTGCATTTCCACTGCTGATTTTGTTTTCATGCATATCCCTTTAATTATAGCAGCCACCAGAGTAAACAGCAACAAAAGATCTAGATGGTAATATCATGCACTGGTGAATGATAATACAATTATTGTTAGGAAGACCTGTTGAATACCTATAAGGCCAGGGCGACACTGGTTGTTTTGTAGCAGTTATAATTTAGGCTTATTATTTACTAGGGTGCAAAACAAAATAGCCTGTGTGAACTATCCTATAGAAAACACTTGATACTATTTTCCAGCTGTGCTACAAAACAGCCAGTGTGACCTTTGTTGGTTCTGTAACTTTCCTGCATCTGCATTTGTTGCTGCAAAGGTAATAGAGCCTTGTCATTACAGTGACATTATGTTAGATAAGATAAACACAGCAAATCTTGTGAGATGAAAGCAAGTATCAGTATGTAATTAGTTTTTTTTTTTCTAACCATTATGCATAATATCAGAAATGCTGTATGAAGAAACAATTACTATTATTCTGTACTTGTCATATTTCTACCTTTAAGCTTGTATAGCAAGAGGACAGTATAAAATACACTATTGTATTAGATTCTACCCCACCATATGCCATTAACCGTAAGGAGGAGCGCATCGTTTAAAAAAAAAAAAATCCAATCATTTATGCCTTCTTGTTAATCCTGCAAAAACTCTAGTACTGTTTGGTTTTGTTATATGACTGCAAATAAGCACGCTTTGGACCCTGAAATTATGAATGATATTTTAAACAGCTGTGAGTTGTGATTGAAATCGTTTGCTTTATATTTAGATCATTCTGTCCTTCTCAAAAACAATATTGATATAACCTTTGACTATTCATGCAATAGCCACATTTTTTTCCAGGATGAGAATTATGCTAGAAAAATACAGCCTTCATTCATACTGTGTGGTAAGTGGTTGGGGTTACATTTCTATCATTTGTCAAAGTTTTTTTTTTTTTAATTCTTCCCAAAAGTTTATAGCCATGAGTCTTTCTTAAAGTAGCACTAACACGTTCTAAGTAAATTTACCAGCCATTTTGTAAGATTCCCATAAATATATACGTATAACATTAGTATGTTTCATAGCAGGACAGTGGGGGATATCTATAAAGGGAGATCTGGTTTGTTTATTTATTATGCTTAAATATATGTTTTAAGTGCTTGATGATGCAGTTTGTTTCAGCAGTTACTCTGTTTCCCCGAAAGTAAGACATCCCCCTGAAAATAAGGCATGGGGGATGTTTTACAGTGGCATCTGAAATAAGGCACCCCCTGAAAATAAGACACCCCCTGGAATTACCGGTAAGGCACCCCGAATTCCAGCTTCTGCAGACATCCTCCTGTTACAGCGCTCTTCTCTGCCTCCTCCCACCACACAGTAATGATGTCATCAAGAAGCGGTTGGGGGCAAAGTGAGGAGCGCTGTAACAGTAACCTACTGCAGACAGAGCTGAGCAGGGGAAGAGGTAGGGAAAAGGGAAAGGGGGGGTGAGCACCAGGATAGCACCCCCTCCCCCCTTCAGAGGACATGGAGCAGGGAGGGGGTGAAAATAGCATTGTGAGTAAGATCTGTTTAACCCCCTCCATACTCCATGTCCTCTGAAGAGGGGCAAGCAGCACAGTGTGGGAAGGGGGTTTGGGGGCAGGCAGCACAGTGTGGGAAGGGGGTTGTGGGAAAAGCAGCACAGTGTATTTTAAATATTGTATTTCTTCCCATATTTTTTTTTACTTTGTACGAGTGTGATTTTTTTTTTCTTTAGGGAAATACAAGACATCCCCTGAAAATAAGACATAGTGTAATTTTGGGAGCAAAAATTAATATAAGACACTGTCTTATTTTCGGGGAAACAGGGTACTAATTTTCCCTAGGTTTTGAGGCTAAAAATATAGAATTTGATTTAATATATATAAAAGGAAATTTGCTATTTGGCTGGTTAAACCTTGATTTGATGGTAATTTTATATTGATTTGCCTAGTCTGATACTTTAAAGGGGAGCTATAGCAGTAAACCATACTTACCCAATCGGTCTAGCAGCAGTAGAGCATTCCTAGCTCAGAATCTTCAGATGAACACATTGCTGCTTTGCTTACTTCCGGGGTCTATTTAACTTTTGTCAGTCCCTCAGTTTCGGGGAAACTAACCAACTGCGCATGCCCAGATCAATCATAGACTTAGGGGATAATTTAGGAAAGTGCAAACTTACCTGGCGATCCTTCGATTCACCTCGCCGAGACTGGTA
>WMED01003226.1:0-22623 GCA_019650415.1 Pipa parva
TTTAGAACTAAAAATGATTAAGATTAATAGGGGTGCCCAAACTTTTGCATATGGCTGTATGTTACTAACATTGTTGTGTAGCTGATAGCTGTAATTCTGAGTACAGATATAATGATAATATAGGCACTTTTTTTTATCATTTCATCTACAAAGAAGAAACCTAAGAAGTCTTGAAAACTTACAATGAAATGTATCTGGCATCTATTTTTTTTGTGTGTGTGTGACAAAAAATATACTTTATTATAATTTAAAAGTGAAAATCAGAATGTACCTGGGCTGCACAAATTATGTATGTAACTTGTATGTGGACCAAACAAATTAACTGATGCTGTTTAGCCAACAATGATTTTCACAAAATTGCATGAACAGAACAGTTACTTTGTCAGAAAACTTCACATTGTGCAGTCAGTATAAAATTCTTCAATATAGGTTTTCTGATTCTAGTGCAGAGTATACAGAAATCAGAATCAAGAGTCACACATTTCTATTGGGATGGGAGAGAGTTCACTTGGAAAATTGGAAGAGAGAGAGAGATTCACTTTTCAAATATTTCCATTGATTATCCTTAATTACTTTTGTTTTCTCTGTTGCAGTAGCAGTCACTAACGTTCACTATTTTTCCATTTATTTTAATACATTCTCCTAATATCTACAGGATTGGTAGCTGAAAATTGCTGCTCTTTATACAGGAATAAACCACATCAATGACACTTATTATCTCTTGTGGGTTTTTTTTTTTTTAAAAAAGGTTCATCAAATAAACATAAGCTGAACAAAATCCCTCAGGGCCAGTAAATGGAATGAAATGAACTAATGTATTTAAAACTATGGACTCAACCTCCTAAGACAATAACACCTATTCATCTTATTGGCATTTCATTGGGAAAATTACATTTGTGAAGAGTCTCCGTTTTGCCATTCAGTAACTGTTTTGCACTTTTAAGCAACCACTATCATTTACTATGTACATTTACTTATTTTCATGTGAATTTATACATGTCATACATATTGCATAGGGTAACTAGAATTGTGACTGCTCAGGTATGTTGGTGTGTTGACCTTAATACATTTCTTAATACTGTTAGCATAAACCTAATATGAGTTCTAAAGTTGTCTTAAATACTAAAGACAGAGTCATGATATATAAATCCTTCATTTAACCATGTACAGTCCCTGTAGTAGGAACCTTCTGGATGCTACGTTATAAGATTGTAAGTATCAGTATAAATTAAAATAAATGAATTACAGGCAATGCTTGAAAAACTATATTGGCTGATGTTTAATGTGTTTCTTCAGTCTAATAATGTACTCCCTCATCTAACCAAATCAGTCTTGTTTTCTAAGCAAGAAAATATGAGACATTGTTAAATAGTCTATCTGCATTCCAAGCATTGACTCATATTTCTGTTAGTGATTAGACAGCAAGATTGAGTTGAAATAATTTGTTATGCCCAACAAATAGCACAGTAAAACACATCAAATACAACAAATCTGTACAAAAACATTAATGGCATCTTGATTAACTACAACTACTCTGATGTTTTCATGGGGTTCACCTCTATGATGTCTTATGGTATCAGAATTTGGAAAGCCACGTCTTCCAAAATATATAAACCATGTATGAGGCAAATACAATTACATACTATTACTGAGCAGTTATTTTAATGACCAAAATGTATAGCTTTTAATTGCAGTAAAAAAGTGTTTAGCAGCACAATATCTGACCAAATCAAATCACGTATTTTTCCTCAGAGATAAAATGTGTTTTTTGTGGCATCAACAAAGATTGTAAGAACAATTCAATTCAATTCATTGTGAAGATTTGTTTTTCATAATGGCAGTTCAAGTGGAGGCTTTATCTATTTGTTATACTGCTGAGTTCAGTCTGTATTACACATAAAGTGTATAAATGTTGGTTTCCAGATAGTTTTCTTTCTTTTAGAGAGGAGATTTTATGTAAAAACCTAGATAAATGTCAGACATTATCGGATTTTGTCCACTTGTAGATTTGTTGTATTGTGTGTTTTGCAATTATTTTCTAATCAAGTGGTTCTCAATTGCCAATGTGGGCCTCACTTGTGAGGCACAAAGCTAAGTTCGGTGAGACCCAGAAGACAACCTTATCTAGCAGTAAAGATGTAGTTTGAACCCTTCTATGATAACTGTATATTTTAATTATTTTTAGGGATAATGTAAGGAATACTAAAATGAACTTACTGCTATGAATCCTGAAAAAATGTAAGTTTTGTAGCTACCACTACCATTTAACTAGTGGTGTAACTTGACCTATGCTGATGTCTGCAAACTCTTGTTATAATAATAAATGTGAGCTGTGTGTCAGCTAAATGTGTTTCATTATGTGGTGGCAATGTAAAATGTGTATAATCGTAGCTGTATAGTATCCGATAGACAAAGCCCAAGAGTTTACCACTGGAAAAATATGAGGCCTAGGAGAGGCCTAGAACCACTGTCTTAATGTATAATGTAATATACAGTAAAACATGAGTTTGAATCAGATTCCTTAGGATTATTTCAATGTAAAGATACACAAATATGTATGGTTTTGTGACAGCACCTTACGTAATACTGAATGGTGTATAACTCTGTGCAAATAGCTTGCATTCATTTCATTTTAGAAGTGGTTGTATTAAGCATATACATGTTTTCTGGTTACTGGTGGTGTCTCATGTGGAAAGAGGCATGTAAGTGTGAGGCAACCTCTGATGAAATTGTGGACTACTTGAATTGGTTCAGCATGCAAAAAAGACAATTAAATGTGTTGACTGAAAATATAAAAGGGAGTCTGTCACTGAACCCTGCACCACAATAGCACTTCTTTGTCAATGTAAGTAATGCCACTTTAGAATGGGATATTTATAAAAGTCTAAAACATTATTGACTTGTTAAAGATGGTAAAATATTGGCAATATATTGATATCAACATTATTCATTATCCATTATTCTCTCTGGAGAAGGTTAAGTCATTTTTACACACTTGGATGCTTTTTCATGTTGAAAAAACCTGTTGAGATCAGTATCGGTATGCGATAGAAAGGGGAACTACATTGAGAACCGTGCAAAGTGTGCCAAACTGGATGGATCATTATTTATCAATATCGATATTTTTCAAATTCTACAGTTTTTTTTATCCGTCCTTTATAAATCAGCAGAAAGGAAAAGTTCAGAAAATAGAAAAATAAAAGAGAAAAGCATGAAAAAAATTGGCAAAAACAAATTGAATAAGTTGAAATGATCTTTTACATTCAACTACCGAGCCTCATACAGCTGATTGCAATTAAACATAAAAATGATTTTCAGATTTTTAGAAATGTAAAGGTTCTCCTATGTTCCCACATTTGTGCTCTTATTGATTACACAGTTTGACACCATTGCGATGGGTGCAGTTGGGGCTGTGACAAACATACCTGCAGCCATATTTGGAGACTGTGTACTGGTGTCTGCAAAATGTCCACTTCATTGTTTTATTGTCCAAGGAATTTTGGCAAGAAATCCATTTGTTACCAATGGCAATTTTTAGCAGGTCATGCAGAGTTGATAACCCACTTCCATTTTTAAAATCACTAATTTGTGCCATTATCTTACATATATCCTTAAACTACCTGCGTGCATACACATTAGAAATCAGTACTGTTTGTTACTAAAGCTTAATTAGGAATTAATTAGCATTTGTTTCATATAAGGCTAGACCGATTTTTATAGCTCATTTGCAATTTAAATAAAGATCCTTAATGGGCTGTGTCTTGTTGAGCTGAGCATCTCTTAGTACATATCTCTTAGAAGGTATCAAAGTATGTTGGAAGTAGTTTGTGATGCTCTAATGTATTGTTGGTATTCCATAAGGGTCATTAATCTCCTTTGAATGGTTTAGTTCTGTGTAATAAGTGAATGGCAACTGTATATCTTGCTGTTTCGTAGATAGCATAAGTGTTAGTTGCAGCACTTTTATCTGCATTGGCAGAATTCTTAACTGGAGACTTTGGCCTGTCATTTGAAACATGAATTTGTTGTTTTATCAGTGTTACATCACTCTTCCTGTACTTCTTGAAAGGTGCCTGTTGCTCGGAAAGCTAAAACTACCCTAAGAGAAGTGCTATTTCATCTACTACAGTTTGTGCTAGGATCAAAAACTATAGATTATAAATACACTCCTGTTGTTCCTTTAAAAAATACCTGTGAAGTTCTTTCTAATCATTCAGGTAATAATGAAGTTGTAAATCTATCTATTAAATATGCATTTGCATTCCTGTGGTAAGGGGACATTGATAGATTCAGATGTCATTTCTGTTCATCATCAATGATAATTTAATGTAGAAAAGTTTAGACTGTTCCTGAAAACTTACAATAAAGAAAGAAAGGTCAATTAGCAGAATATTGTAGTCTGAGGGCATTCATAAGTATTTACAAGGAGAAAGGAGAAAGCAACAGTTTTTAGCAGTGCTTTTGATATGTTTAGAGAGGAAGAGAATGTTAATAGTAAAGGTGGCAAAAGAACCTGGTTTAGGTGGAAAAATCATTAGTTCCATTTTGGATTGAATTTGAGATGGTATCCAACAGGAGACTAACAAGAGACAGAGATTTGAAAATGAATTTGAGTAGTACAGCGGCTAATTTGGGATCAAATGCGTGGATAAGATCAGCTAAAGAAGAATGTACAGTGAAACATATCCTCTCAAGACAAGATGGTGTATTAGATTATTATTGTGGTAAACTATAATTAGGAAGAAGGGTGCAGTAGTAGCTGTGTTTCTATTTCTTTATTCAATACATATAGTAAATTAAAGTGCTTTGAAAAGTGTTTAGGGTATAGCCCTTTCATCATCTCCTTCTTGATTGCAGATATACAGAGGCTTAATGGTGCATTTAGGGAAATAATAAAACAGACAACAAAAGAGAACTGTACAAGGGTGGAGGAGATAGAAATGTGTTGGATGGTCAGCCTTATACCTCCAGTATAGTTCTTCCACCTTCACTTCATCAAGTGAATTGGAAATGTGAGAGGGTCAGTTGACTATTTTGACTAATAAGTCTGAGCTTTTATTAGGCTGTTGGTGGTCACTTATTTTTGTAACTTCAAATTTGGTTTTGGTAAGATTGTTTTTTCAAACTTGTTTCAACTAATTGCTCAAGATCTATCCATGATAGAATAGAAACAAGAAGATGGAGGTCCTTGCTCCATAAAGCTTACAGTCTAAATAGGAGGAAGACTTACATAGACAGGAGGGCAACAAGTGCAGTAGCATAAAGTGATAGTTAATTTGGCTATAGGTACCAATTAAATAAGAAAATAAATAAAAAATATAAAAATGTGAATAAATAGTTGCATAAATATAAAATATAGACATGAAAACCAGTGCTAATGCTCCAAGAGGTAAAATATTGATGGATTGCTCTTGGCAGAGGTTGATGGGTAGAGAATTCCAAAGATAAGGGGCAGCAAGAGAGAAAGGTTTAAAATGAGAATGGACAGTCTTGGTGAGGGGTTCCTGAAGAAGGTTGTCTTGTGAAGAGCGGAGTTGATGGCTCTAAGCATACAAGTAAACAAGGGAAAATATGTAGGGAGGGACAACAGAGCAAAGCGATTTAAATAGTAAAACACTGTAAACCGTATGTTTATTAACTGGGAACAAAGAAGTTTATAACAAAAGTTCCTTTTTAGAAATCCAGAGTTGCTCTGGTTCTAAAATAAAAATGTAGTTGTACTGTTAAATTTGCTCACAATCAGTTTCTTAGTTTTCCTAACAACATGTTGAAAAAGAGAGTGGCTTTGGCCTCTGAAACTGAAAAGAGAAGCCCATTGGAGTGTTCAAAGAGTCTACAGTAAAAAGAACAGTCTTGAGGATAATTTCCACTTTATATAATATAAGAACTGATGAGCTTAAAACACATCTGTGCAGCAGTAGCTGATTAATGAGCAGTTTCCCCACCATCTAATTTGTGTTGCATGTGCAGCATATCCAACAAGTTGTCATTTATTAAGTAACCTGAAAATTCCACTAGACAAATGTAAAACAAAGTGTATTATAAATCTCTGCTCCATTCCTACAAAGACAGGACCTGGAAATGTAACCCTTTAATTATATCCATCAATCCCACCACCACACACAATCTGCTCTTATTCATGGAAGTTAAAAGGGGTATAAACATTCAATTCATGTTTTGAAAATATACAGTAAAAACACTATTGTTTCATTGTGTATACAGTTAAACAGATGTCCTCCTAAGGCATTTTATTCTAATTGTAGCAAAATATCAAATAGTCTAACCCTGAGTCATATACTGACAGGATTTATTGCTTATTATTCCATTTCAAAATTTTATGTATAGTTTTCAAGCTGTTCGTTAAGAGTATAATTTCATCTCTACAGTATATTGCAATTTTATATTTTACACGTAAAATGTAGATGTCAGTTGAGCACATTCCTGATTGTGTTCTGCACACCAATGAGCACAGATATATGAAGATGGACTTTAAATGAGATCAAAAGCGTAGCATGTTAATAAACCCTCAGAGCTATGTGAATATGCAGGTAATTGGACTGTCCTGCTCGTGAAGGACACTGAGGGAGTTTGTGTCTCTTCTGCTGTTTCCATAGCAATTAGGAGCAGATTAGCGTTTGGTTCACAATCAGTAAGTGTAAGAACAAAACAGCTATGCAATGCTCATTTCCCAGAGAATCAAACCATATGTTAAG
The DNA here is from genome assembly GCA_019650415.1 of Pipa parva. Classification (NCBI taxonomy): domain Eukaryota; kingdom Metazoa; phylum Chordata; class Amphibia; order Anura; family Pipidae; genus Pipa; species Pipa parva. The sequence continues at coordinate 6,714 of WMED01003226.1, forward strand.
GAAATTACTATATTTTATAAAAACTGTTGCTTTTGGGTAGCTTTCTCTAAATATTGGCTATTTTCTCTATAGTGACAATGCATTGCTCTATTTAAATGTAATACTGTATTTTTCAGAGAGCACCTGCTGTGTACTGCGACATTAACAATTATTTAAAGAAACTGAGAACTTGGAAAATTTAGATATTTATTTGGTAACGTCATATTATTTTATCTAAATTAATCTAAAATTCAGGCATTTCAAGGGCTGCATTGTACAGGCAATGATAGTTGACATTACTGTTGACAGTTGCTGCATATTTTCTTTAAAATAAGATTTATGATTTTTCTGGATTTCTGTATTTTAATTTTATTTTAATGGCAGAACATACTGGATCAACCAGCAGAGCTGCCATTGATCATCATTAAAAGGACAATAACACAAAAAACTGAAAATGTCCACATACCTTTATAATGACTTTGTATTCAATCTGTACTTATAAAAATGACTGGTGTTTAGAAAGTATGATAATTATTTAAAAAATTCAGCTTTTCATGACAATAAATGGAAATGTATATCTAAAGATCTATAAAACACAATGGGATAGGGTGGAGTTTGTTTGACCAACACATACTACATGATTACTAACAGTAAAGTTAAAAACAGACAAAGTAATTTTAACTTCAAAGATAACATCTTTACAAGTTCAATGTCTACTAAATGCCATATCAAAGTAAATAGGAGTTCACATATTTATGTGAAGTGACACCATTTACTAATTTTTTGCCATCAATTTCTGAATTTCAGGTCATTAATATTAATGTGTGAGCAGAAATGTACCTAGGACAAAAGGTGGGGGAGGAGATGACAACAGTTATATGCAGAGTTTTACACAGACAAAGAAGATTCTGTTCTGTTTACCTTTACATTTTAGTATGCTGTGGAAATTATAGTACTGCATTCTAAGATCATTTTACAATTTTAATTTTATTATGGTGGGTTTGGGTGTCTAAATTGCCAAACTAATTTGAGAGATTTTGACTGGATGACAGAATTTTTAGTTCAGTTTGGAGCGGTTGTTTTGAGCATCTACATTTTTCAGCAAGCACTGGTACTGTGTAGCACATTAATATGTATTAAAACCTTCAGCTGGATGTAAAGGTAGTGGAGTGGACACGACTTTGGCAGTAGAACAGAAGAAAAAAAAATGTTGTTAAAAGAGTAAACTCCATGAAAGTACAAGTTATGTTTTACAGAAAACTGTGCTGGCCCATAATTTGATGTAGATAAATATAAAACAATGCATATAAGGACATCCCAATGCAGAGTATAGGCTGCCTGGTAACTGTTACCATTAACAGAGGGAAGATCTCATTTCAAGTGACTTGAAAATAAGCAAGTAAATGCCACTATAGGAAAATGTAAATTGAACTACCAGTATGTTTTTGGAAGTAAACCTGAGTACCTGTGGGAAACCCAAGCAAATATGCAAACAAACTCCATGTGGATGGTGCTCTGGGTAGACCTGACATTGGGTCTCAGAGCTGCAAGCCATCATTGGTAACCCCTGAGACCACTGGACAGCATTTCCCATAACAGTACAAGCTTGTGTATCTAACCTCTAGGCCGCTAACAGTGTTAGTTACTTTTATATGTATAGAAAAAGAAATCATAAACCTCCAACCAAACCACATCCACTTTGTAAGACAAGCAGCATTTCTTCAACCAATCATAGCAAAGCTTTATCTAACATATTATCATCTTAATTGGTTTGTATTATCAGGAAGGTTATGTATGGCCATGGAAATCAGTGTTGGCTTTGGATATTTTTTATAACTTACAGAAAGTGATATATTATCTGCAAAATATGTGAGAATATATGGCACTAATATATTAAAAATTTCACATTTTCTTTAATGTTAATTCATATTTTGAATCACCTATATATATATATATATATCTATATATATATAGATATATAGATTTATATATATTATTGCCTATCCAAATAAACTCTATAGAACTTAAAACAAATTAGGAAAGTACACGAAAAAGATAAACCTCTTCATAATTCATTTTGAAATAGTGTTATTTGATATGGCTGAAAGTGAGGATGTGATTCTTATTTTGGTCACATATCTCTTTTGGCAGACAATGTTAAGACAGACACTTTAAGGAAGTTGGCGCAGGTGCACATGTTTAATGACAGCTTTTAGAAAGTGCATCAGTAAACATTAAAGGACCCAAAACACGAAGAACATCATCAAAAAGGACACCAGGGCGTAATCTTTGTTCATCAAAGAACAGGTGCACAGATTTCACAGTCACAGATTTCATTATACTGTCTATTCTGACCCAGCAGGACCCTTCTTATTATTCTGTTTTTCCCCTTCCGTGATACTTCTAGATCACATAGTTTCTTTTTTCTGCCACTTTATTCCAAGAGTCGCTTCTTTTATTCTATCTTTACAGCTACGACCACAGTGTACATTGTCACTTTGGGATGCTCAGGTCTCACAAGGTAGAATTACTTTTCTTCTCTCCCAGACACTTTACCTGTCATTGCCTTCTCTTTCCCTCCTCTATTTCTCTCTGCATTTCTGATTTTGTTTTCTTCTCTTTTTACCTTAGGCTGAAGGCACATGATTGAGTCTTGACTTTGAGTAGTGTTAACTCTGTTTTGCTGTAATGCAATCTACTATTTAAATACACATCCCACTAGGAGAATTCTACTTTGTCATTTAAAGGAAGCAGATTTTATTATTGAAGATGACTGAACTGCATAACCTAAGGGTTTCAACTTATTTCTTTCTGTAGTCAGTGGAGGGATTGGGAGTGGAAGTAGTGTTTTAAATAAGCAGAGAGAAGCTATAGGGGGAATTAATTGTTTTGACTGTACTTTGACTTAGGCAGAACACGGTTCTATATTTGACATTTGTAAATACCACAGTATAGCTGTGCCTATTTTCAGTCTGGGTTGTCAGAATATTTGTATGAGTACTGCAGCAGCTTTAGAAAAAAATGTTATATAACGGAAATATACTGTATATATATATATATACACATGCATGAATGTATTTAAGGTGTACACTGGAATGTTCATGGATCAGACTTGACATCATTAGTTTTAAATTCCCAGTACCCGGTTGCCTGGTTCACTAGTCGTTCCTCCTTGAACTACTTTTGGTAGGTAGTTAAAAAACACTGCATGACAGAAACACCCCATGCTCTTCCATTTTGAAGATTCTCTGACCTATTATTCAGCTATCACAATTTGCCCCTTGTCAATGTCACTCTGACCCTAGCACTTGCCCATTTATCCTGCTCCCAACATATCAAAGGTCAAGAACTGTTCATCTGCCTGATATATCCCATCCCTTGACAAATGCCTTTCTAATGAAATAATCAATGTTATTCACTTTAGGTGTCACTGGTAATGCTAAAAGGCATTGCATGAACAATAATTTCTGTGCCAATAAAAAATATAATTGCAGATATATCTAACCATTTGTGGCATGAAAGGTAAAGTGGAGAGCCTGCTTCTTTCAACTTTCCAAATGACGTCTTTAGAGAAATTGATTCTCACTGTCCTTTTCTCAATGTCTGTAGCAACAAGATTAGTACTTAGAAGAGCCTGCTAAGGCAACAGGACATTTACACTTCATTGATCCTTGTTCCAGCTGTTAGTGAGAAGCCCTCCTGGAGCAGCAGCCAGAGACTGTACATAAATTGACATTGTAAACAATTATCCATTTTATTAATACAAGTCCAATGTTAATCATCAGCACCACACTCTGACAAGTCTTAATAAAACCAGTGAAGCAAAACTGTATGCTGTCTCATGTTTCTGTATTTGATAACTGCTGTGTCCATGTGAACTTATGGTTTGTTTTGGCTTTTATTTGCAAGGTGCTTTAGGTCCATTAAACAGAGACAAGTAGAGTGTAGGTGATACCTTTTACAGGCTAATGGAATAGATGGAAAATGCAAGCTTTTGAGACTACTTAGGTCTCTTCTTCAGGCAATCCAAGGAACAAAACACTTAAAAATGAAAATTAATTCAGAAACTGGTACACCAGTTATCAGTTTATCATCAAAAAAATCAGACTGGAAAAAAACAATGAAATCTAATCAATTTAAGATCAAAGCTAAAGAGTAATAGACTAGTACTATACAGTGAGAGATTATCAGTACTTCACACTTAAACAATTGTTTAATTGTTTTGCACTGTTGTTTTACTGATAATATCTCACTGTATAGTACCAGTCTGTTACTTTTCAGCTTTGATGTTAAATTGATTAGATTTCATTGCTTTGTTCCAGTCTGTGATTTTTTTTATGTCAGAATGTTAAACTGATAACATTTTACTATGATGTACCAGTTTCTGTATAAATTTGACACTTTTAAGTGTTTTGTTCCATGCCATGCCTGAAGAAGAGACCTAAGTAATAGGTATGACCTATATTTGACTTGTCTCTGTTTATATCTATGGTTAATATGGTGCTACACTCTACTGCCTTAGGTTCATTACTAAATGCTTCTTTTAATACTAGTATGATATACTTATACACTTTAATGCACACCGGTCTTAATACGTGGAAATAGCATATAAGTCATGTGACAAGTAACTAATATTAGGTTTATGATGGACTTGACTAAATAGGTGGCTAGTGAAAGTAGTTTTATTCCACACACTAGAGAACTGGTACAGGATTAACACATCTCTTCATATACAGGTTATCAAATAGTGCAGAGAAAGATAGTATTGATTAAAACACCTATTATTATTTATTATTATTATTATTTATTCATTCTTATATAGCGCTACTATTTTACGCAGCGCTTTTACAGAGGTTCATCATTCACTTCAGTCCCTGCCCCCATGGAGCTTACAATCTAGTCTCCCTAATTTGTCACACACACCATTTATTTGTTACCAAGCCCTAACTTATACAGCTTTCTAAAGGGAAATAAGATAAAGTCATATATATATTTGTAAATAATAATGTTCTTTCTAAACTGTCTGGACAGAAAATAAAAATAAAATGGCACATTTCAAACATTCAACAATTTTACCTGGGCAATTGCTTAGTGAATTGTAATAACCCATGGCAATCAATCAGCAGTTAGCATTAAGTAGTAAAGGAGGAAAACTGAATGATGAAAACAAACCACTCATTAGTTGTTATGGGTTATTAGACCTAAATGAGATGTTGTCCTCATTGATGACCTTCTAATCTTTACAATGATGCCTCAGCATTGACAGAAAATTCCATCAGATTAAACTTCTGTCCATATGTTATTGTTACATGTTAACTTTTGGAGACTTTAAAATCACTAATCAATCATTTAATGACACTGGTGCAGATCTAAATTATAGCCCTTAGCACCACCATGCAATGAGTATGAAATGTTCAAGGTTAAACTAGAATTGCAATTCATATTGAAGCAATGAAGAGGCATAAATACTAAAGAATATAGAATATTACCCAAAGTTGTAAATATTTTTTGTTTAGACTTTGGCAAGTCAAGCAGTTCACTTTATCTTCTGCCAAATGTGCTCCATCAATTATCTCTCTTCCTCTTTCCATGACAATCTAAATATTGGACAACTGAGCTACCCAGCACGGTTACAAATAATCAGAAGCATGATTGAATGTTTGTAGTTTAATTAGGAAGCACCTAATTGTTATGTTTTGTATAATTCCTTAATTCTTATATTCTATTTATCTTCTGATTTAAAGTTTCGAAGCATAAGTGACTAAAATTATTCCTCAAGTTTTAAAATGTGCCAGATTTTTATGTTTCAGAACCTTCTAAATAATTTCAGTGATCGAAGGAAAGGAAAGAGGCAATGCAATAAGATGCTTCATACACTTGCACCATGTTGTATGTTTAAAACATTTATAGCAAGAATTGTATTACAATGGCTCAATCCTTCACCTTAAGCATGTTAAATATATTTTATACCTTTAGAAGAATTCATAGTTGGAATGAGAGCCTGAAGCCTTTATACTTACCATTTCCAAAATTGTATGACAACTCAATGATCAAAGGCTATGTTTTTGCATTTTCAGACTTCAGAGAACCAAAACTCCACACGCTGGAAATACCAGTAATTGTTTTTCATCTTAAAACAAGCACAAATGGATAGCAAGTGTCCAGCTATGGAAGTTCAGCAGCAGCTGGAGAGCCACATGTTTAAAATCGATAACTTTAACTAATATCTAAATAAACTAAATCAGCCAAAATTTGCTTTCAGTTACACTAAATTGAGGCATTTAGAAGTGACTCTCTTAGAAGATGAAGGATCAAAATGTTTCAAAATTATATTTTTAAACAGGAAAGTGGGATGTATAGATATGTAGATCTGGATTAGAAAGCAAGAATTACATTGTCATTCTCTAAACTCAGTATTGTTATATTGTCACTAAGGGGTACATCGATTTTTCACCACCCAAGGTCACATTCCCCTTTCCCAATCCACCTGTGTATCCACAGCAAGAGGGCCCTTCTTATAAACTAGAGGGGCACCTGTAGAGTTTCACTCTTCACTTCACTGTTAACTTGACTACTTAATTTAACACAGTTTTAGGAGATGATCTGTGTGCTGTCTGATGTAGATATAGGTTAAAGGGCTCACGTGCACTCCAGTCAAATTAAGCAATTTAAAAAACATGATTCAGTAACCTTTTTACCTTCCCAGGCACCTTGTGATTTCATTTTTATTTCTACTGAACGGTGAAAGCTACATAACTCTGGTTTATATGTGTCAACTCTGGCTAATAAAGAGGAATACGATATATTAACATTTTATAAATGGAAAATACATACAGTGGCAACTGAACCGTTCTAAAGAACATCCAGTAATGCATGAAATAAATTCTAGGATAAATTCTTTTTCTAAGAAAGAATACTTTAGAGGGGTTTTCATAAAATCTGTGTTAAGGGCCCTTGATTTCAGGAAAACTTTGGAATAAATGAAACAATGAGAGCTAACTCAATCAACTATTCTATCTCCTGTTAAATAGTGTTATTTTTAAAGGTGACACATTAAAGCTTAGTCTTTGTCCATTTTGCACAAAGAAAAATTTCTTGAGGAACATTGTACAAAATGTGGTGTTCCCAGTCTTAGAAGCATAGCTTCTGTGAGACATAAAATCAGTTATATAGGTTCAGATAGTGTGAACAGATGAAGCTGTTCCTATATAGAACTCTGCTTTTTCTGTCTACAGATAAAAAAGATCAATTATAAGATTTATAGATTTATTTTCTTAGTGGTAGAATGATTAAAATGATTCCCTTAAATAACCTCTAGTACTCTTCTTCAGGTACTCAGTGCACCTGTCACCTCAAAACTCTAATACTAATTTAGGTTCTACTAATGAAATAAACATTTTTGTAAATATATAAGTATTTTTAAAAAAGTACCTTTATACAGTGTTTCTCTCTGTCATCTTCCCTGTCAGCCTGCCTTTTCTTTCCCGAGTTGGGAGGGTGGGGCTAAATGATGAGTGACATTTCAGCTCCTCCATTCAGATTCCTGCTAGATCGTGATTTAAGGGATCTGATTGGAGGAGCTATAATGTCTATCATGATTTAGCCCTGCCCACCCAACTCAGGAAAGAAAAGTCAGACTGACAGGGAAGATGACAAAGAGAAATGCTGTATAAAGGTACATGTTTTTTAATACATAGATATTTACAAAAACATTTATTTCATTAGTAGAACCTAAATTAGTATTAGTTTGGAGGTGACAGGTACACTTTAAAAATTTAGGGAAACCCCCATAGATGGAATAGCCCTAGGGCAGGGAAATGGTAGAGAAGTGACTGGGATTAAATGATCATATGCAATAATCTAAATGGATAAAGTCTGAATCAATTAAGTTATGGAGTTTGTTATATCAAGATAATTGAATGCTTGGTTTAACTGTTGTGACTATGAAGCTAAAATTCATGTGGATTAGAAGTGGAAAAGGAAGCTTTACATACATATTTCTTTAATAGTTTTAAATAATTTTTCTAAAACAAATATTTTTTTATTTACTGTAATATTTTTGTTCAATGATTTATTGCTATCACCTCCTGAATTCCCTGGTTGCTTTCTTGGATTAGTGGCCCAGGCATGTGTAATAAAATCCCTACTGCAATTGTAATATTAGACACATTTTTGGAAACATGAAATATTCTTGTTCTTTAATATAAATGAATACTGTAAATATTTAATATGCTTCTGTCTTTAAAGGAGAATGTTGGCATGTAAGCACAAATAACGGCACCATAATTTCCTTTAATTTGGATACTTATACGTACTTAAATACACATGCTGCATTGGTGGTTGTTAATTAGTAGCACAGTGCAACCTTTTATAGCTAACTATTTTGTATGTAGCAGAAATAAATATCTATCCAGAGTGTGAAGTGTATGTCCAGCTCACCCTTTTAATTACTTTCTGTCCTGGTACCTTTGGTATTTCAAAATGTGCCCCTCTTAAAAAGGTAGATCTGGTTAGAAAACTCTCTAAGACTAGGTTCACATGAGTGTATGATGCGCATCGAATCATACGCTAGTGTGAGAAAAATACAGCTCAATGTAAGCCAATGGCACTTACCTAGTTCCGGACACACCAGCGTCTGATGCGCATATGCTGGGACTGGAATGCTGTGTGTCGCATTTTGGCCGGCGTATTATACACTGCGCCCAAAATGCGAAACACAGGAAGTGATGTGAACACCGAGGGAGCATTCACACTGTCGCTGGTAAGTTCAAAAGAAAAATATGCTCAGCGTAGTTTTTTTTTTTTTCACACTAGCGTATTATGCGCTGAGCATAATACGCTCGCTTGAACCTAGCCTAAATTACCAAATATAAAGGACTTTAGTGACAGTTTCAATCCAATTTTATCTCTGGACTCTAATAGAATACTAAATCTTGCACAGTGACAATTGTTTCAATATATTCATTCTTCCCTTTTAATGGTTCAGCAAATTGAATAACCTACCTCCAGGACTTAATTTCCCCACCTCCACTATGGCCTAAAACCTGTCAGATCAGAACTGATATGACAAAAAAAAAATCAGGTATTTTTAACTTGCAGAAATTATTGGGAAAATGGTGAAAAGACCTCACAAGTGTCATCACTTTAATGGTCAATACTTTCTGTTTAAAGGGTTAAGTCTGTTAGAAAGAAATATACAGTAAAAAATATTCAACACAAGAACTGTGTACTAATAATTCAGTACCCCATCATGCAGGCCCAACAAGATCCTTTCATAAAAATAAATCCCTGATTGGCTTTATACTGTTTGTTAATATATTACAGAACACTTCACTCTCCAATATGACCAACCTAGTCTAAAATCTACACTTGCTAGCTTGATATACCAGGTGATTTGGGTGATAACTGGGGTCCTACCCCACTTCCTCTCTTTAGACTGTCCGTTCTATTTATTTCAAAATAATCCAAATCCTAATTAGGTCCTCCTATTTAGAGTTAGCCTGATACTGTCCAGACAGCTATTTTTTCAGAGCGCTATAAAGTGGAAAAGATATGCTGCAAAAAGAAAACATGCGCAGAAAAAATGTATTGCCACTAAACAAGTACAAATGTAGAAAACTCATATAGCAAGAAGGCTTCTCCTACGGTATAGGCAAAAATAATTGTATCACGCTATATCAAATTATTTAAGGAAAATAATTAATAAGTGATGCAGGCACTTTTAGTGGCAATATCCAACAACTGGTTGATGGGGTGGTCTTGAGAGGAGGTGATTAAGAATGTAAATGTCTGAAATATGACGGATAACAACAAAGAAAAACAAGCTATGGTCTATGAAATCCTAGATAGAAAAAAATATATATAGCTGATAATACCTATAGAATATGTATTAAATAAAGTAAGTAATATATTCTATAATACCAATAGAATATGAACGAAATAAAGCAATGCTATAGAATATAATAGCTTCACAATGTTTCAAAATGACTGTATTTGAAAGAACATTCACTTTATAAGTCAGAACTATGTTTGCATTCTAAAACCCAAATGTCTTTTATTTCTCTAACATAAAAATGATGTGTTCTGTTATAAAACATGAAATCTCAAAAAAATCTGCTATCACCACTTAGCATCCAGCTAGCTCCCTAAGTGCAAATGCATGCTGGAGAGGCGGTCATGATATCTCTGAATCTTCAGTATCTAATGAACCAAACAAAAACATGCTGCTGGCATGAGGCAAATTTAACAGTCAAGCTTTTACTGTTGACGCTATGATTCTGGTGCAGTAAAGCATTGTTTCTAATGTTATCCTAGTCTCTGCAAAAAAAAAAAAAGGACTTTACACAGTGAAGGCCTGTTCTCTTTGATATTAAAGAAGAACGAATATACCCTAATCATAACTGATATGCCGAAAGTACAGAGTCTGGCAGCCTAAACTGCTATTGTAGCAAATCAGTACTTTCAGGCTGTAGTGTCACCTTATATAGAATTTGTAAGCAGGTCTTTTGGGAAAGTTCTGGATGAAATGTATGTGCCATGGAGACTCCGGTCAGCAGTGGCATGAACTCTGGGAATATTTGTAACTGACAGAGTTAACTGTCAGTGAAGTTGTTTAGACTGGAGTTTGGGTCCAGGGTTTAGGAGTGGCTGAAGAGTTTTGGGTGGGAAGGTCACTCCTGCATTCCATCCCATCCCAGGTTTTTTCCTACATGTAGTGCACCTGTGTGTAGTAGTTAAAAGCACAAGCTTAGCTAGAGAGAAAAAGTCTCTCTCTCAGTGTGTGGCTAGAGTGTGCTGAGGTGTGGTCAGACAGGAAAGACCACTGAGACTCAAGGTGTGAGATTTATGAAAAGGGAAAGTTACATTTCTGTGAAAAACTCTGAAAAGCAGATGTTATTTATTTTCTTTTATTGTTTTGCCAAGTCCAGCTGAATTTCTGTTACATTTTTTCTCTAACTAAAAGACGAAACTTCAGAAAAGACTCTGCTTGCAGTTAATTATTGATCAAGACTACCGCAACCAAGTGAGTAAATCCCTACAAATTGCTTGCAAAAATATCTCATTTGCCCCATATTGGACCCTCAATAATATGTTAATCAGCCCTGAAACATCATCACACATATGATTTGACTGGTTGGAGAATGTCACATGCTGCATTAAACTGTAAATGTAAATGAGGCATTTACTCAGTGCTGTTTTTTACACATGCTCTAGGCCCAGCTTTCTCGTCAGGGGAGGGGTGTTACTGAAGTGCTACAAAGGCTATAATGTATTTTTGAAATTATACATGCAGAGGAAGCATAAGTAATCAAGTATATGGCTTGAAAGGGGAAGATTGTTTGTGGGATTGTAGATTGTGGCATTATTGTGTTACTTAAAAGTAGGCTAAATTAACAAATATTTAGGAGACTTTAGATTAAAGGAAAACTAAAGTAAATAAAAAAGAGATATTAAAAACGTACCTTATATTAAGTTCCAACATTGCAGTCACAGCTTCATCTGTACTGTAATTTATCTACACCGAGGCAGAGCTCACAGCTCTTCGGCTGACACAGGATCCAGCGTATACCTCCACCCATTTATCAAATCAGTTGTTCAAATGGGTTTCAATGTCATCAAGTTCATGGCGGGACCAATGAGAATGCACCCCACAATGAGTGTGATGATGTTGAAACCCATTTCTATACGCTGGCAGAGCTTCATGCTGGCTCCTGTATTCTGCCACCGATGTACGTTAGAGAAGTCTCTGATGAGTGTGAGCAGCAATCTCTGTACAAGCAATGGAAGTTAGTCAACTCACTGTACTCATTCCCCTAGCTTCACCAGTTGCATGTGGAACCCCAGTGAGTTGGATGCAATGGATATGCTTTAGATGGTTTATTAATTGTACCATCAGCATTAAGTTATACAGCTTCTTTGAAAATGACATAAAGTTGATTGGAACAGTATACGGCCTGCTGGAATAAGCTATGGAGCTTTCTGGGATGAGATATAAAATTGCTGGAATCAGGTATAAAGCCTCTGGAATGAGGTATAGAGCTTTCTGGGAGGAAGTATAAAGCTCAAAGCAAATTCTTATCTCCAGCTCTGTGTTACATGTCTGCTGAACAGGAAAAGCCTGCATAAAAGGATGTGACCTCACAGGAGGGATTGTGGGAAAAACAAAAGTATATGGGATATGCAGTACTTATTAAAAGCTTATCTAAACAAATATAACAATGGCCAGTAGATGGCAGCAAAGCATAATAAGCATGAAATCCAACAGATAAAACATTAAATGCAACCTAAAATAAATGGATCCCTGTTGGGATATTTAGCTGGGACAGCACATCCTGTGTCAGCCAAAGAGCTGTGAGCTCTGCCTCGGTGAAGGCAAATTACAGTCCAGATGAAACTGTGACTTCAACGGTGTAACTTAATATAAGGTACGTTTTTAATATCTCTTTTTTTTTCACTTTAGTTCTTCTTTAAGTTTGTTGCTTACTTGTTATGGGCCCCCCCCTTGTATAAAGTACTCTTATTTTTTTTAAGGAGTCTGTTTATGTAGTAAATGGCTTCTGAATCTGAATACAATGTCTATTACACCTCGCTACTGTAAATGTCACAGGCTAGCTCAGTTATGCATGGTCCTGCTGTTTAGATAGGACAATGTGGTTTTGTTACATGAACGCAAGTGCAATTACAATGGTGCTAAAGATTTTATGTTAGCACAAAATGCATGTGACTTGTTTGTTGATCAATTAATACCCATAGTGCATTTGGTTTAGGCCTCAACTATTTCAGATTGGGCATTTATAAAGGATACTGTGGGGTTTTCATAAACTTCAGAGATAACTGTGGGTGGGAACATGACATTGTTGTAACTACCAATTGCCCTTTTTATAATCTCAGCTACCTCACTTCAGAGTACTAATTGATGAGAACTGCTGTCTTGCATTACACAGGTTCCCCCACTCTTAATACCACTTGATAAAGGATAGCAAAGTTCACGTAGAGATCATGCGAGAGCCCAGCTGTAGTACTTTTTTTTTTCTAACCATTTTTCCTGTTGTTGCTGTCATTTTAATTCAATTTCCTGCAAACAAAAAATGAGTAATGAAACTGAAAGTGCCACCACTCATTTTGTATGTATAAAATTTCATTTGATATACATAGTTGCATTTCAGCCCACGTGGTGTATAATCAAATAAACATATGAATAAAAATATATGGTATAAGATAGGAATAGCAGATAATTTGCAACCACCACTGTACATTGCATCATGTTTTTATTCATTCATTTCAGCTACATCCAATTAAACAATTTGTGCTATGAATATTACTACAGAATTCTAGTACAATGTAAGATAACTCAGGATAACAGAGTACATTTACATTCACTCCTATATCAGTTCCACTTTATAATCGACACTTGGAATGCAGGGGGTATCTAAGCCTAACCATCGTCTGCAGCATAGGTGTGCGCACAGGGTGTGCCTGGTGTGCTTGGGCACTCCCTAATGGCAGCATGCAGGATGATACACCATGTATAAAAATGCCAGTGTGAACCTAGCCTTAAGATTTTTTTTCTTTAGGGGCACACCCTAATCAAATGGCCTGTGCACACCTATGGTCTGCAGCCAACTATTGTAATCTACCTGCCACTATCTACTCTTCCCTGAATGGTACTGGTATGACAATGTGATAAAAAAAAAAGGGAAATACAGCGCTGTTATCTGTACTATCCACTGCTTCCTGTATGTTGATTATTAAGTGGATATCCCAATAATATTTAAAGCCTGTACATCCATATCCAGTTTCTGGCAAAATCTGTGAATATCAAAACACTAAAGAAAAAAAATCAAATATTCACAAGGTGCTATAAGCTTAACTAAGCTTGATCATCCTTGAGAGGGGATACACAAATCATTTCTTAAAGCATATGCTTATCCTAAACAATTCCTAGGGTTGCAATGCTAATATGCAATACAATTTATCTGTAGGAACAAATCCATTCAGACAGTGCTGCAGATAATATCCAAGCTGCGTGCATTTGTAAATGAGTTGATTTAAATATATGCTGGCTTATCATCTTGCCAGCTCTAATGCAAATTTGTGATGAAACTAATGATCAGTGACAACATGTGTATGCAGTCTTGTTGGCAATGAATGGTGATGTCTTAAAAAAAGCCTAATATGTAGTAATCATTATGAGATGGGATAGACTCAAAACTGATTGAATACTGAGAATCAAGATGCTCTGTTGACTGGCATTTAAAGAGGTGGCCACTAGACTTACAGTTTTTCATACATTTTTTTCTTTATAACTATATGATTTGGTAATGTATGAAAAATATTTAGGCATATAAGGGTTTTTTTTTACTGAATATATAAAGATAGCTTTAATAGAAAATAAATTACTTATACTTGTCCAACTGATATTAAATGGAATAGTGTGACAACAAGCTCTGTAACTCAATACTCCTTAACAAGACGTAAGCTCAGTGTTTGTGCTAAAACAAACAAGAAAAGCAAATGAGATGTACAGGCAGTGTCCAGAGAAGAGGGGAAGCAGATGGTAATGCTGTGGGACCCACTTGCCTGTATTAGACAAAAGGATGGTCTGACTCCCTAGAAGAGGGATGCAGTATGAATATCCCCTGGGTTGTATTTAAAGCAAATTATCCTCTGTAATTGGGTATAGTAGATTCATGCCAACATAGGCAGGACAGCAGTTAGCTTTCCCCATCAAAGTCAGACCTGGACATCCTCACTCTAGTTAGAGTTCCCAGTGGCTACTGTAAAGTCTCCCTGAAGAACCCAGTGAGAAGGAAGGAAACCCTGACACCCTTCTACTCAATCTCCCAGCTAGTGTGTTACTACTCTTCTAAGGTATTGTGTGAGTAGTTAATGTTTTAATTGCTATTTCACTGTTTAACTGTTCTGTAAATAAATCGTATTTTGTTATTTTGAAAGAATAACTGGTGCTCACATTGTGTTAATATGTCTCAAATAGTAAGAGGTGCCCATACTCTGAAACTGTGTTAGTCCTGGTGGGTTATGTATTGTGTAATGCCCCCTTTTAGAGCACCTCCCACAGAGAATTCTGGGAGTCATAGTAAGCAGGCCAGATAGCGTCTCTTCTGAAAAAATTTCTGGAGAAAAAGTTTTAGACTTTTCAAATAAGGGCAATTGCTCATAATGGCACACTAGACCCCCTTTATGATCAAGTTTCAAATATATATATATATATATATATATATATATATATATATATATATATATAAACACTGAATTTAACACTTTGATAGTTGTGCAATCTTAATTAAAAATTACAATTATACATTAATATTGTAATCTGTCCATTTTACAGCAGTTAGTTTTATGTCTATCAGGGTCTGTTTGATTGCATCTAATCTTTGCATTATTTCTATAAAAGTTCACTCAACATAATTAGTTAAAAACTGTAAAACTGAACTGTTACAGTAAAGTCTTATTAAAGCTGTTTTCTAAAATGTGTCAAATATTTTTAAACGATTTAAGTTACAAATACGGTGTCCAGATTCTTCCCGAATAGTTGATTTTACTGCACATCTGTACGGCATGGACAACCACAGCTGGGCAGGCTTTACAATAGGGAAACATTTTTAGCAATCCTTTGTAAATAAGGAGAATTGAAAAGTACAGGGAAATAAAAATTGATAGCAATATGGGGTGAAATCAAGCAATATGGTCAAACAGGTCTTAGTAAATATGCTAATGTGTCAAATGACAAACCTCATCTGTAAACTTTAGTTTTTGCAGTTCAATCTAGTAGATAAATTATCGTGAAATTGGTGGAGCCACAATCCCTTTCACTTTTTTAAAAATAAAGTTTAAATAACATTTGTTAGGAACAGGGCCGGCTCTCCGTATGGGCGGAGAGGGCCGTTGCCCTGGGCGCAATTAGCAA
>WMED01003227.1:6973-22621 GCA_019650415.1 Pipa parva
AGGACTTACCATTTTAGAAATGTTGAAGAGGATTTTTATTATGCTGGACTATGCAGAAGCTCAGAGAATGAGACATGAGACTATTGATTTGCTGTCAGGACACACAGATGAATAATATTTCCCTCCAGCAGGAAGACTTTGAATTTTAATTCTCTCTATTGCTACAAAACAAAAGATTAGGATATTTAGAGGATTAGTAACACATGACATCAGCATCACAAACATGTGCTCTCTATCAAGTCTATTTCTACTTGTAACACCCCCTCAGTACATCTGTGTAGCTGGGTGTTGTTTGTTCTCTTCGCCCATAGCGCAGTGTCTCCATCCAAATCTTGACTGAAGCATTTGGTGTAGTAGAAGGATTTCACCACCAGGGGTTGACTCCAGAAACCCCAGCCCCAACTTGGCACACACTCTAACCCAGGGGTCGGCAACCTTTTAGGCTCAGAGAGCCATATGTTGCGGCTCTGCTCAACCCTTTTGAATCCAGAGCCGCTAACGTCATATGTGACGTCACATAGGTGACATCAGCGGATCCGGATTGGTTAGCAACCATGAAGTGCGGAGAGAGCTTTGTCCCTACAGCGCTTGCCGGCAATTAGCCGTCAGAATGCAACAAGCGGTGCTTGCATGTGAGCACCACTCGTTACAGTCGAAGAGCCAGATTTAGCCATCAAAATAGCCACATCTGGCTCGAGAGCCATAGGTTGCTAACCCCTGCTCTAACCCAATAAGGGGACACCCACACAAACTTATAATAAAGGATGCTAGGCAGGATTTTATTAAATAGGGAAAAATAACTGGGATGTCTCTGCACAGTAGTAATATCGCAGTCTCTGCACAGTAGTAGTAATATCGCAGTCTCTGCACGGCGGTAATACCGCAGTCTCTGCACGGCGGTAATATCCCAGTCTCTGCACGGCAATAATATCCCAGTCTCTGCACGGCGGTAATATCCCAGTCTCTGCACAGCGGTAATATCCCAGTCTCTGCACAGCGGTAATATCCCAGTCTCCGCACAGCGGTAATATCCCAGTCTCCGCACAGCGGTAATATCCCAGTCTCTGCACGGCGGTAATATCCCAGTCTCTGCACGGCGGTAATATCCCAGTCTCTGCACGGCGGTAATATCGCAGACTCTGCACGGCGGTAATATCGCAGTCTCTGCACAGTAGTAATATGGCGGTCTCTGCAGTGATAATGTTATAATCCTTACACATGAACAGTGCAGATTTAGTGGGGAGTTCTAACCAGTGTTGCAGGGAGTTATACAGTTTACCCACAGTGTCCCAGCAGCCTCTCTGCTCTCTCACAGTTATGGCTGTCTCTGCATGCAGCCTCTAGGTGTATAGTCTGTACTCTCCAGTCTCTCTGCTCTGTGCAGGCAGTGTCTCTCCTCTCTCTGATAGTCTCTGTGTCTGTCACTGCTGCAGCAGGGGAAGGGAGGGTTAAACTTTCCTTCTCTCTCACTGTAAACTCTGCAGGGAGTCTCACCACATGGGCACACACACTGCCACTCCCCGCATGGGCACACACTGCCACTCCCCGCATGGGCACACACTGCCACTCCCCTTTTCCTCCCCTCTAGCTCCACCTCCCCTCCTTCCTCCCAGGTTCCCCTCCTCTCTTATCACTTCCACATTCCAGTCTCCTGGCAAAGCAAAGTCTTCTGGGAGATGTTGTTTCCCTAAAGGTCAGTATTCCCTTCCAGTGGTGCTCCTCTGTTACCAGGGTTACATGCTAAAATTGCCTGAATATTTTACCCTAAAATCTTAAGAGGATCTTAAATTTGTCATTGACATATCATGTCATAATGCATAGGAAATAAATATTTAGGCAACTGTTTAATCAAACCTAACACAGCAATCTAGTAAACCTCCTATTGCTGTGGAATTTATAGAAGCTAAATTCTAATAATGTGGTCCTGCAAGCTGAAATTACAGTTTCCTAAATTATAAATAGATATAATCCATCACGCAGAGAGATAAGTAACCGTAAGGTATTTTATACTCTGAAGTTAATGATTAATTTATAGCTAAATATTCTTACCCCAGGCCAAAGTAATAAACATAAGAATGAACTCCATTGTACTGAAATGCTCACGGTCATGAATGTAGGTGAATTGTTATTTCAGTGAATATATATATAAATGGTAGTCTGCAAGTGAGCATTAGAGCAGTCTGTAACTAATGCCTTCTGGGAATTATATCCCATTGAGCAACTGGGTTACTTTGCACAGATCTCTCATTTATTGCAAATTATTCAATAATAAGCAAATGCATTGCCTGGATCCAGCATAGTTTAAACTAAACCCCCCCCCCCCCCAAACTGTGGTTAGTAAATGACATCTAATATATACATATCTGGAGAGCAAATGACAAGAAGCAATCCAGCTGACAATGTAGTATTCATAGCCATTGCTAGAGCAGGATTTTCAAAGTTTGAATGGAAATAAAATAAGCTGCAGTTTTCAAACAACTGTTACTCTTAGTATAACTATAAGCTACCTGGGGCAGTGGTCACCATCCTATTGCATCTGAGTGCAGAGCTGCATTGGAAATAAATATGCCCTGTTTTTGAGCACTTAACCCTTTGTCTGTATTGTAAAAGTCTCTGGGGGTTAAGGTGTTAAGTGGCCTCGCTGAGACTGGAATCCCTTTAAAGCGTTCGCTGATGTCCGCGTGCAGGACATCAGCGAGCGCATTACAGCATGTGCGAAGTGATGCGAAGGATCCGGAGCTCACTTCGCATATTGCTGAATTACCCCCTCGGACTTTAGTAAATAACCCCCTTCAAACTCCCCCACCTTTACTATTTATCCTATCCCTCCAATAGAGCATATTGTTATTTATGGGAGGAATTAGGCCATGTCCCATCTCTACCAACACAATAATACTGTTCCTCCACCATCAAACCCTCAAGTACACTCAATATGCCTGACACATTTCAAGCATTTGTGAACATACACTTTAAATTACTACACATGGTCTGTTTCTGTGTAAAGACCTTTGCTATGAATATATTGAATGACATTTTTCTGTAAAAAAAAAATGTTTGGGAACAAGGGGCCTCCTTATGCACTGTTATAATTCTCCACCATCTTCCCTCTCTCCTCCATCAATAATGGGCTACCTGTCTACCCTCATTTTTTAACTTGCCCTACCCCCTTAGCCTAGTTTAAATACTGCCCCCAACCCCCCCAGAAAAATTTCCCGTAGCACAACAAACCCCCTTTACCATTGAGGTTCAATCTATCTTTGGCATAAAGGTTGTGGGGGTTATTCACTAAAGTCCGAATTGTTGCATATAGGTGCGAATTCGCCAGATAAAGGCAGTCGCAATACCAACTTGGAGGTTCTTCCATTTAGTTTTTTACCTTGTTTATTATAATATCTTTTTTAAAAAGTATTTGCTACCTCTGTCCAAGGTAAGTTGTTCTTGAGGCATAAGAGATAAAGGACTGTCTAGGGGGTGGGATATGTGATCCTACATATTTTATCCAGCAAATACATTGCTATGTGCACTGGATCTATTGATATAATAAGTCCTTTTCTATCTCTAAAGCTTACTTGTTGCACTGCTGAATATTAAAATGGAAGCAAAGAGACAATAATACCAGGGAAAAAAACAGATGCTGTTGACCACCTCAGTTGCAACGTTGTGCCCCTCAAGACTAACAGGAAACTCTCTTGTTTAACATTGCATCTCCCTGCAGTTAAAAGCTGCATGATTTGTCCTTCCATAGTAAATTGCCCTGCACTCGGACAATATCCAACTACTTCATAAACATCCTAAGGATCCAGAGTGAGTGGTACAAATAAGATATGCACCGTGTAGATAAAATTTCATATCGACCAGAGAAAAAAACTGCTCTATTACTAACACTGACGATGGACCTTCTTTTAATATTCTTATAACTTTCTAATAATTAAATAATCTCATATACCAGTGAAATGTAACTCTATGTATTATTGTAGATAAAAAGTAAATGAAGCACACATTGACTGATGCTATTAGTTTTATGTCCACCTGATGAACACAGTACTGTATTTTGCTGGCTAAGAGTATGGAAATCAATTTTTGCAGGTGGATCAATCAAAGGCAATTCTGTTTGTAAATCATTAAATTGGTCAATTTGACATTCTTTTGGCAACAAGAAGATCTCAGTTGGTGAAGGGTTGCTGCCAAAAGTGATTGGGAAATAAACAACTTGACTATACCTTTTGCGTTTACCCATTACAGCTAAAAAAGGTCCCAAGTTACATTGCTTAGTGTTTAGGGGTCCATAAGACACATTCGTCAGTACCAAATACCTGCATTGCACTAGGAGTAGTAGACCCAGCAACGCTATTAGTAATTTTTAGGATGTTTAAATTAGACACGCTAATGAGTTGCACAGGCAGCATCGTCCAGCTATCTGGTTTGCTTGATTTGGTTAGAACCCCTTAAGCAGTCCCTCCTATAGCTCATGTTGGTGACCCTATGTTAAACAGTTGGAGTAGTCTACCTTTGACTGACTTGCAAACATTTACATTTCAGTTTAAAGATGCTAATTAACAATGAATAGGGTAATACTATCTCTACTCGTGCTGTTTAATGTACAACTGACTTGTCATTCATCATTCCTAACAATCACAATCAGAGCATGTATTTAGACCTGGTTACTTTACTGTTTGTCCCATTCCAAAACTTGAGTTCTAGCTTTATAAGTTTGATCATATACGCCAGTCTATCTGCATTATTTTCCATTGCTCTGCTTCCTTAAGCACCCAGATTTCTTTTGGATCACCACTTCTTTATACCCTAGAGAAATATGTATTGTTGTTTCAATAACACAAACACAGAAGAATTAGAGGGTTTAACTCAAAGGGGACGATTACTGCTATATTGCAGATGTGCATTGGACAGGGGAGTGCTAAAGCACAAGGTATCTCGGTCTTGTCCTTAAAGCAACACAGCTGCAATATTGCTGTAAAGTGGAGTTTTTTTCTGGTGAGCTAAGCTTAACAGGTTACAAATGACTTATACAAAACTAGATAAAGAAATGTCAGGGTGGCTTCCAAAGGCCTATTACTTTACAATATAATTGAGGGATTTCCTTGGAGAAATGCATTTTGCTTAAGTGTTTATTGATGCTGGAGGTTGAAATACTATTAGGATTGCTTGAGTTATGAGAATATTGATCCCATTTTCTGGGGCCTAGACAATGTCACATGAGTTCTGGCTGACCAGTCATGTAGGTCTATGGATTGCTGTAAAAAAAATGTGAGATATAATTTAAACCAAGGATAAACATAAGAAAAACTGATGGCATAAACATGAAATACCATAGTACTCTTTTACAGGGCTCTGGTTTATAAATACATTTGGCTAGAATATTTTATTTCACTGGTTTTTACAGATTGAGAAGCAGAGGTCTGATCTTTCCAATGAACTTGAGGATCTCCATGATAAACTTGAAGAAATTGGCGGATCTGCTGCATCCCAGGTTTGCTTTTGTAGCAGAATTACAAATACCTTTAAAGTCAAATGCAACATGATGACAATTGTTCCCTTTTGTAAAGTTCTGTACACTCAGTCACCTTGTGTAAGAGAGCAACTTAATGAATGATTTACCATTCAGACAAAGCAACCACATTTTTTGGGGGGGGTTCTTCAAGGAAACAGGTATATGCATTATTAATTCTTAATACAGTGAGCATGTACAACAACCACTCTTGGGGTTTATTTATTATTTTGAACATTTTGAGACAATCTATAAAAAGAGGGACTTTGGCTGTCTCATAGTGGCCCCCACAAAAAAATAACCCTGAGGTAATAAGGGATCAATAGACAATCCTGCATGACAGGAATCTAATAAAAAATGCTGTTCCTATGCAAGGAAGGCGGATTAGCAGGTCACAATTTTACACAGGAGCCCTTGGCCCTCAGTGATGGCCCTCAGAGATCTGCTCGATATGCTGAGAATTTTAACACCTCCTCCTCACACAAAAAAAGAAATGTTCTGGGATTGTAAAACCAAGTTTAGGTATTAAAATAGTGAGTGCTTAACATGATGTGAGCTAAAGATTGGCTATGTGTTAGATACAGTGTAACCTTAGGCTACAGAATCACATACCAGTGAACTGCTCACACAAAGTTGAACTTTAGTCTTCACCGTTTATAAACTGAGATAAAAGGATTTGCGGAAACCATAATCCCACGGGTCTAGTAAAATATTATTCAAGGACCAAAAATAGTCTTTATTTTTCCTAAGCGAAAGTACAGAGCGTTTGCTGGGCCTATCAAATTCTTTTTCATTTCAGTTTAATCCTATTTTAATACTGCGCCAATAAATTACCCGTTACAACAATCGCTTGGCAGCCCACCCCCCCCAGGGATTAGCAGGCATAACCAGTGTGGAAAATGGCAATTTGTTTGATTCCCAGTTCATATTATGTATTGTAGATTTATTCCATCAGCTGCTCTATACACTACATGTTAATAATTGATGAGTAGAATAAGCAGAAACATTGATTTTCAGAGGGGAAAAATGCAGGGTAAAAAAAAAAAAAAGCAAGAAATATATTGGAGAAATAAATGAATGAATAGAAGCAGCTTAAGTAAAGCATTTGGACTAATATGAAATAATCTTTTACCAGTTCAGAATTCCCACCATTGGTGTCTGTCTCTATGTAAATGACCAAGTTAAATAGGAAGTTAACCAAAATAAAAAGCTTATAGATGTCCACAGGGAAAAAAAAGATCCTTTCACCTTTGCTTTGAACCATTACAATTGCTTTATGTGTTTGCACAGACGAATGTATTACCTTATCCATAAAACTCCATCACTTTCTCTACGTTTCCTTACATTACAGCCTTATGCTATAAAGGATTGTGTGTATTTTATTATCCCATCACTCTCTGCACAATACCCTGTAATGACAAAGCAGTGTTAGTAGAAATTCTTCATTCAAAATAGAAAAAAGAAAGTATGACGTTGGCATAACCAGGCAATACTGAGCTTAAGTTTCTGACTGTTTTTTTTTAAAGAAGAGTTTGTTCTACTAGGGGTGATTCTACAGTTGTGGGTAAAATACTTATTAACATGCTTCTTTCCTCCAGCACTACCTCCTGTTTATCTTAACAGTACTCTTCATTTCTTTTACCTTCAGGTTGTAATCCTTTTCACTAGAAATGTAGTGAGCAGACCAAGCTGTGAGGGTGTAGTGTTTGAGGGGAGATATTTTGCCCCAAAAATGAGAATATATCACCTGGAGGTCAGTCCAGGTTTTACAGGTCACCCCAGCTGCAGGCTTAGTGGAAAAGGCAGCTGGGAGAGCCAGTTGAGTATAGTTGGTGTTGGTAAACTGGGAATCTGTTTGTGTGGCTGATGCTGTGAATCCCTGTGAGAGAAACAGGGACCTGTGGATAAAAATCCTATTATAATTATGGACGAAATTTATTAAACTCGGAAAAGCCCTTTTTGCTTTTTCGAGTTTAATAATTTGGTAGAAGGCTTTGAAGTTTCTCACGGTAAGTATTGCGAGATTTGCCACGATCGATACTTGCTGTGAGAAACTTTTTTTTATTAAATATAATCCATTGAAATGGAGCTATACTGTACGGCTACCCTTTCCATGGATATATTCAATAAAAAAAAAAAATTCTCACAGCAAGTATCGATTGTGGCAAATCTCGTGATACTTACCGTGAGAAACTTCAGACTACTCTCCCGATTAAACTTAGGAAAGCTGAAACGGCTTCTCCCAGCTTAATAAAGTTCTTCCTTATAAGACTCTAGCTGTACAGCACATTATAAATCCAAGGAGATAACCCAGGAGAAGGAAAGGTATTCTCAGGTTTATACCCAGAACTGTATGAATTACAGTTACCCACTTTTTACTGTATAGTGACCAAGGATTTGCACTCTGAAAGTTGTGTTTGAATTTGCTTTGTTTTGCCAAGAAAGGCTGTGTTTAAGTTAATTCTGGAAATAAACGCTGAACACTTTAGAAACTCATGGTTTGCTGTGTTCCAATCACTAAAGACTGCACTAGTATTTGAGTGATTCAACCCAAAGCGCAGAAGCAGAATCGTGATGTAATAATGCTTCTGCGCTTGCTTGGCTTTTCAAATTTGAGAGGAAGGAGGAGCTGAAAAGGATTGAAGCACTGCACAGAGAAGAAGCAAAGAGTGGTGTTGAGGAAAGCAGGAGACAGAACAGGAGGAAAGAAGCACGTTGGTAAGTATCACACCCATAATCACCCCTAGTAGGATGAATGTTTAGTTATCTTTTATTCATCCTTGAGATGTTTTGATAAGTTGACTGGAGTTCATATAAAGTAGCGCCAGTTGTCTGGTCAATAAGAACATTTCTATATCTGTAAATCTATTTGTTTCTAATCTCAGTTCTTAGTAAAGATGGACACCTAAGAAGACATTTAGGAAGTGTCTGGCACTTTCCACATTTATTGCTTTACGATCTGACCATTTGCTTGTATTCATGAATTTAAAACTTCTGCTGCTAGGTTGAGATCAGCAAAAAGCGTGAAAATGAAATCATCCGTTTACGGCAAGAGCTCGAGGAAGCTTTGCTTCAGTCAGAAGCCTCTGCATCAGCACTAAGGAAGAAACACACCATGTCGTTGGTTCAGGCAACAGAACAACACGAGAGCATGCAAAGAGTACGTGTGAAGTTGGAAAAAGAAAAACTGGGAATGAAGGGGGAAATTGAAGAACTTACTGCGACAATCGAGAATCTTCAGAAAGCAAAGGTATGTCTCATTGGTGCTCCATTGTATATCACTGAATTTTGTTTTTGTCTAAAATCTAATCATGATGATCTGTAATAAACAAGTCATGATCAGCACTGGGCGTCTCCAATATTTGGAAGACTTTATTGAACTACAGAAGAGTATTGTTGTTTTTTAGTTAATGAACTGTTGGCACACCTGACCAACTTACTTGAAAGTTAATTTAAATCACAAACAGTAGTTAGTATCCCTCAGCTACAGACTCAAGTATCTTTTCTTAATTCCAACTGAAAATCCAAGTGAGCAGTAAAAATCCAGCCATAAATATCTGGTTATAATTAGAAGCAACCAATTTACATTGCAGGTAACTGATCATCCACTCAGTCTATGATTCATTCCCTTCACCAGTCTGACCTCAGGTCTACCCTCTTTCTTAAACTGTAGTGTTAGTTTTTATGTGTTCAAATAAAGAAGCCATCAAGCTTGTTCCTACCCTGGAAACTAATTGGTTTAAAACAGGACTGATTTATTAAGTTAAAGGGTTTTAAGCCACTTCAAATGACATAGTCAACTGAAAAGAGACAATCATTGGTTTAATGGGTTCATATTCATGCTACCAACCCTACATGTTCTAGATGAAAATCTTTGGAAACCAAATGGTTCAAATAAAGGAATTTAGAAATAAAATACAAATTAGTGTATAAATAGGGATTTGGGGAGCCACAAACATTTCCAAGGTGTTGGTGAACCAAAGTACATAGTAAATACCAAATGGTCCACTCACACTGCAAGGCAATATTAGATCTAGTGAAATAACAATATTAAAAGAAGCAGGTGTGATTATCTCAAAGGTCTTCTTTTCTTAGACAAATGGGATTCAAACAGATTTTATCTAATACTTAAACAGTCCACAGGACTAATCACATTCCTACCCAGGTGCGTCTGATAATAAATCAAGAGTTTTCGCATAGGCTCGGAATATGCATATAAGATACTATTACTGTACGTCATTCTAAGCTTGGGGGTGGGTGTTTAAATCAGTTGGGCTTGTATATGGGAAGCCATCAATCCACCTTGATCGCTGTAATCGATCTCTAGCATTAAGAAAAATTCAAATGAATATAAAAATAATATGTGAGGGAGGCTTAAAAGTATCCACACAGCATGTAAGTGCACAGTTAAATATTCCGCATTAATGCTAAATGTAATTAGCTGGGTGTTCTGTGGTTTTTACAGACACTGACATATACATGTACAGAGTATATTGTTGGACCCCCAAAATGGGAAACATTGTGACCTACTGAAATAGACTATATCATTTATTATAGGCTGTAAGACCATGTTAATGAGCGTTCTAAGGTTAGATGCTAACTCATGTAAGCACCATGATTATAATCACATTTATAAATCTATTGATTTATTGTAACTTCATTGATAACGACAGGTCTGTCAAAATATAATATTTTAATAGAAAAGTGTAGACAAGCTTGTTGTAACAGGGCCAGGGTATTTTAAATATGCCCTGGTGAATGGTGCATTCTTATGCCATTTTGTATTATACATAGTAAATGTATTTTGGTAACAATGTCACAAGGTCAGACCTTGCATTGGGTTTAGTTACTACCCAAGGTCTCCATTACATTTCCATGTAATAAATTGTGCATTCTTATATAGCCTATGAAATAAATGTCAGTATTTTCCAGATTAGTATTTCTGTAGAGGAATGTGCCTTCCGTTAACAGAGTGGGTTATTGGTCCATATGTGTAAGCAATCTGTTTCTTCTAAAGCGCTACTTGGGAAATGCCCTTGAGTACTATTGCTCCAAGCAAGTCAATCAGTCACAGCATTTTAAATAACAAATATGCAACAAGTGAGATTATTTTTATAGGAGAGAAAACCAGTTTAGAGTCTGGAAAGTAGTTTGAAAGTTGAAAAATGAAATTAAAATAGCTTAAACCATAATGCCTTTTGTCACAAATAACATGAGTGCATTGCTCAGTGGTCTGTGATGTGCATTAGTCACATCTATAGAAGGTACTTGTTCATTCCTGCTGATGGTTTTAAAATGAATCTTTTCAATGATTAACTGGCCCCCTGACTATTGTAAATCAAAGCAAAAGAAAAACCTTCTCACTGATGAGATATCCTTTTTGTGATTTGGCAGCTGAGAATGGCGGTATAGATTTGTTGCTTGTTACAAAAAATAAATGGCTAATATACATTTCTGCATTAGTAAGCCAGATTCCAGCAGAGTACTGGCTGTATCGTTAAAGGGAGACTAAAGCCTGTAAATTAACAGCTTTCTATTTATTGGACACCTAGTATTAAATACAAGTATTAAAAAGGTTTAGGCTTACTGATTTTGCAAAATAGCCATAGCAACTGTAGAAAAAACAAGCACTTGGTGTAGAGGGTCTCAGCTAACCCTAGCACCTCCTCTTTTAGTTAAGGGCTGTGCTCACTAATTGAGCATGCTCCCCGCTCCTAATTAAAATTCACTTTCAAGTCACTGCAGAAAAGCAGCATAAAACAGCTCAGAGTCAAAAGCTGCTTAGTGATTTAAATGGTACACACAAGTAACAGCCTGCACAGAGGTAACAGGAGGAGGAACTAGGATTATCTGAGAGCTTCTGCTCCAAGTGCTTGTTTTTTTCTTCTATTGTTTTGATGATTCTGCAAAATCGATTAGCCTAAACCTGTCATTTTAACAATGGTACTTAAAACTAGGCCAATAAATAGAAAGCTCTTTTTTTAAAGGCTTTAGGGGGTAATTCAGCAAGGTACAAACGCACCTTGCGATTCTTCCCCTCAGCTCGCACACACTGTTATGCGCTCACTGATGTCCTGCACGTGCCCATCAGCGAATGCTTTAAAGGGATTCCAGTCTCGGCAAGACCACTTGAGTCTTATTAGACACTTATTAGTGTCCCTTTAAACAACATACACTGTATATCAGGAACTGATTTAGTAGCCGTAAGACCACCATAGTAGATATGTGCCTGGATATGGGTGCCTAAATACATATAACATCTATCTAACCTCTTGCATGTCTGCTTTGAAAATAAGTATTTTATAGAAGAAATTATCATGTTAATATTCTTATAATTCTTATAATTATTAAATATTTTGTACTTCTCCAAGTTGGGCAATGTCAATGCATGATAGGGAGCCATCACTCAATTTTTATCTACAATTTATTCTTAGGAGAGAAATGGAAAGGTGACAGTTTTAGTCTTATATTGGAAATAAGTTTCATTTTTTTATATCGTGTGGATGCTGGGGAAACGATGACCATTTATAAATAAATGAGAAAGTAGATGATGTACTATAGGCTTCAACCACCAATGGCCTTTAATTTGTTTCATTATGATGTATCTGTGCCACACTGAATGCTGAACATGAGAATTCAATATGGCAATTTACATGCCATGTGCACAATACCAAGATTGCCTGCAATACACAGAGAACACAGTCACTTATAAACATCAATGACCCACAAAGCCTGAGAAGAACCAAGCGGGCGTGAAATAGATTGGAGGAAACATGGAAGAATTTAATCAGTGTGTCTAGATGGATGGATTTTTTTTTCTTGAAGTTTTCATGTTATCATCATGAACAATGTGCAAAACAATCTCTCATCATTGATCAGTTCAATGTAATTCTTAATATGAGCTGTGTGACACTATCATTAAACAGTATGGCTTATGTGCACATGGTTGTAGAAACATCACAATGCAAATCTATTATGTTATCCTGGACATGAATGCTGGGAATGTACCACAATCCGTCATTTTTTTTATTTAGTCAAATATAAAATCCTCCCCCAGGAAATCTCATCAATTCAAATGTGTATTTGCATATTAAAAATAAATGGCCTACCTGCATCAAACACATACTTACTGGTAAGTAGAAAAAAAATCTCACTTTTCCGGTAAATAGTACAAAAATTGTGCAGATCACATTCATACAAATACTGAAAGGTAGAAAGGTTTTGATTGATCCAACAAGGACAAAGTTTTATATAGATACCTTTTCAGTAGAAATAATGATTGAGTTTAGAAGGGTGAGTCCTGATTTAACACATGTACACCGATTTTAATGGTAAGTATCAAGTAGGAAATCTTGGTTCTGTTCCGCATTAGCTCTATAAGATGTTTAAACAAGCCATGTTAATTCAGTGTATCTTGGGTGACAAAATCCAATTTCCTACTCAATGCATCAATAACTTTTGGGGGGAATTCACCATTGTGCGAAGTGAGCTCCGGATCCTTCGGCTCACTTTGCACACACTGTTATGCGCATGCTAATGTCCTGCACGCGGACATCAGCGAATGCTTTAAAGGGATTCAAGTCTCAGCGAGAGCACTCGAGTCGCCTCACCGAGACTGGAATCCCTTTAAAGCGTTCGCTGATGTCCGCATGCAGGACATCAGCGAGCGCATAACAGTCTGTACGAAGTGATGTGAAGGATCCGGACTTCACGTAGCACACTGGTGAATTTCCCCTTAGGGCTCTTCCATCAAAGAGTGCGAAACTGCAATGTTGCAAATCGATGCATATTTGATAGGGTTTAAGTCGTTAGCTGGCAAGTTCGCCACATCGCAGAGTTTGCTGAATATGGGGAAGTGGTGAACTCACACCATTTTACGAGACAATTCAAACTTTAGTCAATAACCCCCATTATATTTTATTAACTAGAAGTAAAAAAAAAAAGGATTAATGTGCCATCTGATGTTGATTTTCTTTCCCCGTTTGGCAGGTAAGCAGTGATGTGCAGATCCGAAAACTGGAAGATTTTCTTGCAGAAACAAATCACAAAAATGAAGAGCTTCAAAAATTAATTAACGATCAAACTGCTTCCAAGAACAATTTGTTGGGTAAGTGTTATGGGTTTCATTAGAGATCTTCAGAGAGAATGAATTGTGTGTGTATTATGCTCTGCATGATAGTTTTCATTAGGAAAATGTACAATATTCCCTTGTGAATGAAAATCCAATCCAGTAATCACAACAAGTATCTTTCTGTAAACATTTTAGGCTGAATCGTGCATGTTTCTAGGTATGTTTCTCTGTCAGATTTTTTTCTAAACTACCCAAACAGCCTTGTGCTTTTGATCTACAGTATATTATGTACTTCCTACATCATCCTCTTATACTTTCCTTTCTTTGATTCTATAGCTTTAAAGTCTGTTCTTAAGTGCACCATGCAGGATTGTAGGGCTACCAGAATATCTATCATCTCTATCTTATATCAGTCCTAGCAAATGGTCTGTCAAAGGCTACTAAACAATGCATGCAATTTATTCTAAATATTCTACTGCACAAAATAAATATGGGTAATGCTCCAGATAAAATATAAAGTTACAAATATATGCTAAACTGCACATCCAATGATGTTCTAAAGTGGTGCAGGATACCTGGAAGTGGGGCATCAAATTACCATGTAGACAGAAGGAATGCACGAACACAAAATAATTCCAGTATATGTATGTACAGTATAATTTTATTTATAAAGCACGACAAATTTACGCAGCGCTGTACAATTCAGCAATACAAATATAATACACACATGGAAAAAGTGCATTAAATAATACAAATATAATATCACTTCACTTTAAGTGCTAGGTGGAGGTTGACACAAGAGGTTTGAGGTCCTTGCCCTGTAGAGCTTACAATCTAAATGGGAGGAAGACTTACATACACAGATAGAAAGGAATATAACCTTTTTAACTGACCATGGATGCAAGGTGCTGGAGAAACATTTTGGGGGTTTAGACTACCCTTTGTCAGCCAGCCCTTGTAAATGAAGTCAAAACTAGAAGCAGTCTTTTTGGGCAAAATTTATTAAACACAGAAAAACCCTTTTCGGCTTTTCTGAGTTTAATCAGGCAAACACCCGGAAATTTCTCACAGTAAGTATTGCGAGATTTGTTTCGATCCATACTTACCAGGAGAAACTTTTTCTATTGAATATATCCATGGAAATGTAGCTATACTACACTAATGTAAAGTATGGCTACCCTTTCCATGGATATATTAATTAGAAAAAGTCTCTCTCAGTAAGTATCGATTGAAACAATTCTCATGATACTTACCGTGAGAAACTTCTAGGTGTTTGCCAGATTAATAAACTCGGAAAAGCTCGTTTAATAAATTTCACCCTTAGGGGGTAATTTAGGAAAGTGCTAACTTACCTGGCGATCCTTCGATTCACCTCGCCGAGACTGGTATTTGCTCCCTGCTCTCCTGCACGCGGAGATCAGCGAATGCTTTAAAGGTACTTCAGCTCGGCGAGGCAATTCAAATGGTCGCAAGGTGAACCGAAGTACCTTTAAAGCGTTCGCTGATCTCCGCGTGCAGGAGAGCAGGGAGCGCTTACCAGTCTCGGCGAGGTGAATCAAAGGATCGCCAGGTAAGTTAGCTCTTTCCTGAATTACCCCCTTTAGTGTGTCTATGTATACAACCAAGCATTGTGAGCACAGTAAGTTTCATAAAACCCATCTTTTTCCAAAGAAAGTATTTCACATCATTTTTTCTCTCAAGTTAATAAACAGGACTTGTAATCTTCTTGGTATGAATATGATTTGTTATTGATATCTGGCATGACTTGCTTTTGTTCCGACCCAGAGATTATCCATTAGTATTCAGTCCCGTGGGAATAGCGCACCGCAAACCTACTAACTTATGTAGTGAACATTACAGGTCGTCTGGATGTGATCCAGAAATAATAATAATAATAAAAAAAAAAAAGGTCTACCTCTTATACGGTAGATATTCAGCCTGTGAAATAAAAATGGTGATCTTTTTCTTTCGGCTTGTTTAGTAGAATTAGTATGCCACTTGGGATCAACATAAACCACCAGTGAGAAATGGCTGGTTGAACAAACACCTTCAAGCCTTACTGGGCTATTAA
>WMED01003228.1:0-15602 GCA_019650415.1 Pipa parva
AGATGGCGGTCAGTATTTTAACCTGTAAAAAAAAAATAAAAACCACCGCTAGGTTTTAGTTCTCCTTTAAACGCACGCATTAACCTAGTGTACCTTTACTCTTAATGAATTGTGATGTGTTAAAATAATAGTAATGATAAAGGCGCGTCAAGAAAAGTGCTCATTTGAACGCGGAGAGCGTAACGAGCTCAGTTTGTCTTGAGCGATGCGGGGCCCTTTAAGGTGAGGGCGTTTTACATATTCAGCAAGCATGGCTCACCGTTTGGTTGAAACGTAACAGATTGTTTTTAATTTCACAAAGTAAACCGCATTGTAACATTCCTTTTTACCGACTCTCCACTCAGGCATAACAATAAATAACAGGACAACTAATCATTCACAAGCTTTAAAGTGTAAAAAAAAAAAAAAAAAATGAAAAATGTAACTTCTCACTGTAGATCAGTCCATTTGCTCTGGAAAATAAACACCTCTTTGCATTTTCATCTGCTGTTTGCAAGAAAGGCCCTTTTCAGATCACTTGGCAATCGCGCAATTCTGCGCAGTTATAAAAGCATTAAAGGTGACGTCTTTTCAACGACTACCCCCCGATGTAATCTTCAGTAATCCATGTAAGAGCTGCACAAGACAGCAGCCTTGTGTATAAATTCACTGGAGCGGAGAGAGATTCTACCTGTAGGAGGTCATTTTTATTTAGAGGATCTTTATATTTGCTGCTGTCAGCACAATTCTAATGTAAATGAATGTATGTGGGTGCTGCGAAATAATCTTCAGTAGGAAACTAGTCCGCAGAGCGCTATTTTGATTGTTAAAGGGAAACTGTATCTCCCCCACCATGAAGGGTGATGAGATAGGGGGGAAGGGGGGGATATTTATAAAATTTGGATAATTTTTTTTTTTTTTTTGACCGGAGTTAAATAGCAATAATATATTAAAAATATCGATAGAAAACCCTGTTGTATCCTACGGAGTTGGTCCTGCTGCATCGATCGCTGCGCCTGGATTAACCTTCTTGTTGAAAAAGATTGTCGCCATTGATGGGAAACTGAACAGGGGCCGCGGTGTAAAATGTGTCGGTTTCGACCGATGGATATTTTTCAGTACGGGCCGTTATTATTCGAACCTATATACATAAATCAGTCGAATTGAAAAGTGCAGAAAGACAACAGAAATTAAGGGTGAAAACGCATGGCAATGCAGCTGCGTTCTTGAATCCATGAACC
The DNA here is from genome assembly GCA_019650415.1 of Pipa parva. Taxonomy (NCBI): domain Eukaryota; kingdom Metazoa; phylum Chordata; class Amphibia; order Anura; family Pipidae; genus Pipa; species Pipa parva. Next base: position 1,221 of record WMED01003228.1, read on the forward strand.
ATTCTCTAGCAAGCTGACAGCCACATAGATACTTGGTTAACCATGAACACATGAAATTATATTAAAAAAAAAAGAAAAAAGGTTTTTGGTTTATTATTTGTTAGTCAGCTAACCAGGCAACAACTGTAGCTTATTGTTATTAGCAATTTCTCATTCATTTTTAGCATATTTGTACTCCACCCCCTTCTGAGAAATCGGGTGTCCTGGGCACTGGCTTCTACGGAGCATGTGTGAAGCTGGCACTGGCAGCCAGTCGGTATGCATGATGAAGTGTCATGGTTCATTAGCATATTAATGAGGATCCAATATGGCAGCCGTGAGATACTCGCACCAGCAGTTATTTAAGATAGCGCTACAGCTGAAAGATACTGATTTGCTGCTTCATAATATAGCAGTTTAGGCTGGCGCACCCTGTACTTTCAGCATCTCAGTTATGGCTAGGGTCCATTAGTTCTTCTTTAACATTCACTACCAACGCTGCAAAATGGATCCAAGTTTACGTCTGTTTTGGAAGTAGCCAGATCCAGCTGTTGAATGAAGCTGCTAGCGGTACAGACCGAAATCTAATGAGCGTGTAAGTACCTGAGGCCTAAAAGCGATTATACATTTAAATTACGCTGTGACTGATGGCGGTTTTTTCATGCTTCTAGTCGTTTAAAGATGGAGGCAAATTAATTCGCATAGCTGTAACAGACGTTCCGTTTGCACTTTTTCGAGTTCTTTTCTAATTGTAATGGTGGGGTTTATATTTAGTATAGAGTAGAGGGAAGGAATTTTCCCGGACTGTCTCTACTTTACTCTAGCCTTTCGTGCCCCGAGTTGATCCGATTTTAGCTTTCGATAATAGCTTGTTCCTCAGTTCACCTGGGAACCATTTAGCGAAAGTCAGCGTTCCTGTATAGTCAGGAGGATCCCTCGTGTTTTCCGCCATTGAATATTTTCATATCTGTAATCGGGACATTGTGACTGATGCAGTCCGAACGGAAGAAGACGATGAACGGTTTAAGATTCTCTCGGCACACAAACACTCCCTGCCATGTAGGGCTGTACTCTGCGAGAGCAAGTTATACCGTTTGACCTTCAGATACCGCTGAACGGAATCGGTGGATTTATACCTATCCTCAACATTTCCCTTTTATGTGAATTACTGATGGGGGGATTGAAGGGGGGGGGGAGGGGAGTGTTCAATTTTCTGCAGAAATTGCAACACATGATTGTCTAATCCAGCCAAGTACTATGTTTGATTTAAATGAACATTGACACCAAAAATTGAAAATGTCTCCAATGCATTTATAGTCACATATAAATATAGTCAGTCTGTGCTTCTGGGAAAATCTAAAATGTATGCAGAATGTAAGATATTTGGCTATTTAGCGTTAAAAAAAATATATATTTTCACAAGACATAAAGTGCAAGAGTATTCATGTGTTTCGTAGTGTTGAATATTGCTTGTGTGTATGGCGCCACATGAGGGAAACTGGTTCCTGCACCAGCAGGGGCCGCCAAAAAAAAAAAAGCCCAAAATTTACTTCCCCTTTAATGTCACACGCTGAGACAAGATGGCAGCCTCTAGCATCACATCTGTTCTAGAACTACTCCCAGAAGTCCTTGCAGAACAAGTAGTAGGGGTTCTGCAGAAGTTAAGGGAGCTGAGATTGTCTGTCTGTGTTCATTGTAACCCAGTAGCTGTTCAACACAATTGCTTAGTCTCTAGAGTTGCTTTCCTCCAGCTCATACGAGCAGGGGTTGTAGTTCTTTCCTGATGCTAGACAGTTCGTTTAAGATTTGAGTGACTTTCTCTCACTTTACCCGGTGCTAACCTCTCCTACTCTCTTTTTTTATTCTCCCGCAGAGAGCCAACTTTTACCCGGAAACAACTACACCACAGAATGTAACATCCCCGGCCGGTTCATGTGCAGTAACGGCAGCTGCATCCCCGGTGCCTGGCATTGTGACGGAACACCCGATTGCTTTGACGGGAGCGATGAGAAAGATTGCCGTGAGTCTGCGTAAAATCCCCTGAATCTGGTTGGCAGATGCCGCCCCCATAGCCCTTTAATACTGAACGCCTATAGAATGCACAGGCTGCATTGCCGATCCCAGATTAGTTTAGATTCGCGCTGCATGACTGCTTAAAAACCATTGCAGTTTGTAGCACGCATCCATGCTGATTTTGCATAAGTTGGACGTGCATTTTACAGTTGGTTTTAAAGAGATGAGGTGGCAACATCCCTAACTGTTCCCTTTGTAATGATACATTACCTCTTGTACAGCTTATATCTCCTTTCGCTGCATGTAAACACCATTATAAAACCATAGGGATTTCCCAAGCGTGCAAACTGTTTTACTGCATGAATCTTGTGTCTTTATATTGATGGACCCTTCACTGGGCTATAATAACATTATAAATGGCTTCCTGGAAGTTAAAGGGGAACTAAATCAACTTTAATATGCTGTACACAGTATGGGGGGGGCAATTAGCCCCTATTCCTTATTGCGGTTTTCTTTCTTTTAATTTTTTTTACATTTACATTTCTGATGTGGTCGTCAGCTAGAAATAAGGAACGGCGACACCGAAAAAAAAAGAGTTAAAATGCGCCGCATGCTTTTATGCCTGAAATAAGTTGAAATTTGTTAAATAGAATTAGTCGGAGAGATGTCTGGGAAGTGGGATGTTTTATTTAATAAGTACAATGTATCATTTTATGCATTGTCTAAAGTTGCCTTGAAAGCAACGAGACTGGTTGGGTGTTTTTTTTAATTTCTCTACAGAGAAAGGTGTCCGCAGTCAGCAAAGAGAAGTAGTTCAAAGCAGCAAACCAGAAAGACACCTGGAAAGGAATAGTTGGCATTCCAGTGCAAACAGGAGAAAAAAAGCCTCTCCTTTGTCTTTCTTCGTTGCGAACAATACCGTTAGGTTTTACAATATGCCATGTGAAAAGTACGTGCTTCTACTGCCTCTGCTGGACAGGCAAGGAACTGCGACATTTATATTTTAATCAGCAATATTGTCTTTGTCACTCTACATTGGAATGTATGAAATGTAACTATATTTGCGCTTTTAAAGGCAGGAAGAAAGTCTTTTTGCAAGTAGCAAGGCTGTCAGCACCTCCTCCTCATTTGGATTTCAAGATTACATTTTAATTTGAATTAGCATGCTCATCTTGCATCCCTGGACTTATAGTGGGACTGTTAACCATTTTAACAGTGATGAAGATGGGACATTTTGCAGAGGTAGATTACACGCAAATGTTTAATTAGTGCTGGGATACCCCAGCCTGCTTGTGGGGGGGAGGGGGGGATGTTGGGAATTGTAGTTCAGCTGGTGGAGGCAGGCAGGGTGATTATCCCCTGTCTTTGTATTTATATACAAAACAAAAAGCAAACTTCAGCAGATTTTTCAAGGAGGAAAAAAAAATGCTGACTATCTTATTGCGATGCTCCTCCGTTATTAGAAAAATGTACGCTTAAGGATTTGCCAAAGCACAAAGAACTCTGGGAAAATGCACTTACCACTTTAAGACATCTTAAAGGGGGTGCAGCCCCTGGTTAAGTGCCTGGTCCACACCAGAAACAAATCACGATTAGTTTGTTATGCGGCCATGATGATGATGATGATAATAATAATAATAAAAAAAAAATACCACTGTCTACAGCATATTGAAATTAAGTTTTAAAGGTGAACTTCCCCTTTAATAGTGGAAGGCATAATAAGGCAACGTGACACAGGCTCACACAATGAAATCTAAGAGCATGAATAACGTGGCGCGGCATTCTGCGTCAGCCCTTTGATATACTTCCTGCCTGCGGAACCCGGCACCTGTTTAAAGCTGGAAACCGTATCTGTCACTGCTTTTTCATTGTTCTCACAGCCTCTGCTAACATCAGCCGCATTCCCATTGTTCTCTCTTCCCTTTCTTTGTCTCTATCTGGGTCAGCTAAAGAAGCTCGCTACAAGCCAATCGGATTGATGCTGACAGGTGAATAGATTTCTCCAGTCTTGTGTTCAATTAAAAGTGTTGGGGGCGACGCTTGGATTTGGCATCACTGTACTATTCAATTAAATGTGATTTTTTTTTTTTTGTGTGTGTTGTATTATTATTTATTTATTTATTGTGCGCTTACGCAGTGCTGCGAATATCCTATGTCACATTCCGGGCTGCCTGATTGCCGTGTGAGCAGTTTGTTTTACTGTTGTAGACAGTGATGTCATGGGACACAAGGGCAGCAATCAAGTGATATTTAGGCAGAAAGGGATGTTGATTTCTTTCTCTCTTTTTTTTTTTTATTTCATAGTTTTAAAGCAGTGATCTCCAGCCTGTGGGGCTCCAGCTGTGGCTGAACTACAACTTCTGGCATCCCAGTGATAGGTGTGGGGACTAGCAGCGGCATGCACAGAGTCTGCACTGGCTATATAAGGAGATCAAACATGGCAGGGCATTATAACCTTATAACCAGATATGGGAACTCGCTGGCTTTCTTCCAGTGGCTCTGTGGTTTGCAAAGCAAATACCAGGTCTTTTGGGGGATCTTCAACTTCTTCAGCCAGCGTCTGCAGACAGTAGATCTACCCCTTAATGCACATAAACCCACTCCTAACGCTGACCATCATTGTCTTCAATGTAATCAAAATCAACCCCAGATGCTAAACCCCGCCCCTAACGTAATGCAGTTATCCTCCTTATTCCCACTTCCAGCCCAATGAAGGAGGAAAATGCTGAACTGGGGGTATTATTGACATTAGATCTTCCCAGGCATGCCTATAACCCTCTACCCTTGTAACCTATAAGTATTATGTTTATAATAAAATACTACTTCCTTCAGCACCCAATCTTTCTTAAAATAAAGCAGTACTACCCCAGCACTCCCAGTCTTATATTATAGTAGTACCCACATCATTACCCCCAGCCTTATAATATAGTAGTACCCACATCATTACCCCCAGCCTTATAATATAGTAGTACCCACCTCATTACCCCCAGCCTTATAATATAGTAGCAAACACCTCATTACCCCCAGCCTTATAATATAGTAGCAAACACCTCATTACCCTCAGCCTTATAATATAGTAGCACCAACCTCTATGTTTAGGTATGATAATGTCCTGCATAGTGCAGGGATACTGAACCATCCTCACTGGGGATCCTGGGAGTTTTAGTTCTGGCGCAGAGATGCAAGCTGTGTATAACTTCACTTATTACATAAAAAGCAAAATTCAAAGACAAAGACTCCTTAGTTAGGGAACCACATGTTCCCTATTTAACCAAGTCTGGGAAGCACATGTGCAATTTTTATTTACATGGATATTTCCTATATAAACAACAGCTGGTCATCAGGTCAAGGTTCAATAACTTACTACCACAGACCTTGTAAATACTACTTTAATATTGGTACGATGCCCCCCCCCCCCCCATCCCCATCCCCTTTAGAATTCAGTGCTTGCGTTGGAGTCTCTCTGGGGAAGGCAGTTTCCATATACGGGGTCCATCTTGGGGTCACTATGTAATGAAGATAAATAAGAAGTGATTGACGACTCTCCCCGCTCAAAGGCAGAGTTAATCCCAGATATGCTAGATCCTGGCTTTGTGACCGGACATTCTTCCTTTATTCTTAGCATGAGGGGGGATTAAGATGCTCTTGTGCCGAGAAACTGAAACCCCCAGGGGAATCCGTATCAAAGGGAAAACCAATTCAGTCCCTGGTGAAAGGAAAATCCCAATACAATCTCTTGGTGGGATAGAGAGGTGTTAGGACAAATATTAAACTCTCCGCGCAGGCTAGAATTATGTTATTCTATACTGTATATATATATATATATATAACTTTACAACTGCAAGAGATCTTTCTCTACAAATAGAATGCATTCACACATTCGAGTGAACAGACCTATGCAAAAAGGAAAAAGTGCAAAAATAAAAGCACTATATAGTGCCGAATCACTTATTATGTGATATATTTAGAAAAGAACCAAACGTCCCAGGATAGCGTAAACTTTATGCGCTAGTGTTGAATTGAAACACCAACAAATGCACTTTTATAGTGAATCCACAAATGTGACACACTATCAGTCGTGCTAACTGCTCACCAGATCGTATAAACAGATCAGCGTATCGAAAGAGATGAATGTCTCAAAACGAACTTCACCGATGTCTTTAACTCTTCTAGAGTAATAAAATCCTCAGATCGCAGCAGTGACATCAGAAAACGAGAAGAATCTCATAGCGTAATATGACTTTAATATTCAATGTTAAAAAAATGACAGGTACTCACAATAACATAGAGAGCAAAACGCACTAAAAGCCATTCAAGGCTAAGTATAAACGGATCATCAGTCTCTGCCGTAATGCTCAGCGTTGTTCATTAGCAGACAGTATAGATCCGGAACAAGCAGGCGCCGGTGTCTCCCCTCAACGCGTTTTGCCATAAAAACAGCTTCTTCAGGAGTAAAAGAAATGGAGATCCTAAGCGTCTTATTGAGTATTTGATGCGTATTCATCAAACCCTGCGATGTGGCGAATTTGGATGCTCTTGACGGACTTGAACTTATGGAGCTCTTTGCGTCACTTTGAGTGCGTTCATCACGAGTCAGAGTCTGTTGAAGTAGCAATTTCAGCAAGGCTTACTGTGTCTCGTTCTTCAGTTTTGCTATGAGAATCGGATGCTTGGTGAATAAAGAGTATAAAGAGAATTTGCGACTTATTTGAGTGTAGCTACCCGAAGTGACGGCAATTTACTTGACAGTCGAATTCTCACTTTAATGAATAAGCCCCCTTAGCCTTTGGTCCAAGCAAGATTTTTTGGGGGTTATTTAGTAATGCGAGACACACTTAGGATTCATTTAAACCTTTCAATATATAATGCTTGGGGTTTTAGACCTGCTTCGCAAGTGCGCGTAGCTTGTAACAGTCTTTCAGAATTAACGACAACAACATCAGCTTAGAAGCATATAGACGCTCTGTGCGATAATTAGCGAGCAACGTTCAGTCAATGTTAGCAAGCAGCCTACAGCTTTTTTTTGGCGGTATCCTGGGTGAGAAATCTATTAGCGGAACATATTAGCCTAAAGGACTTCACAAGCCTTACTCGGGATTTCCCTCTGTGCGCTAAGACTGACTAACACGTTGTTTCATAATTCTCACGCCAATTAATCGAGTTTGTTAATTGCGTTCGATGAGAAAAATGTTCTTCCGACCAAGAAAAGTTTAGAAAACCGTTGATGTGAAATGCTTGCAATCAGGACAAACTAGCAAAGCTAATCTATTTTATGTATTTATTGATGGTATTTATTTTACACTCTAAGAATGTGCAGTTTATTTTTTTACATGGGGGGGAATTAGTCATTTTATTTGGTCCCTGACCTGCAGAGCTTACAGTCTAATTTCCCCACACAGTCACACACACACACAGGACACTGCATTACCCATTTTTGATTACAGTAGATCTTTAAAGACACTCTGACAAAGAAAGAGAAAGGTATTGCTTTGTGCTCTCCATGTAGCAGCGACAATATACGTTATACACAATGTATATAATTACATTTTGTACTTGTGTAGGGGAGAGATTTGCCTTTGGCTTCTTTTAACGACGCAGAAGTGCGCTCTGGCTTTATGACTGAGATATAACGTATCTTTATAACAAAGGTAGCTGTTTTCATCGCTGCATCCTGGTGATCCTCTGTTGTTAGGAATAACTGGCACAGTACAAGTGCTGTCAGTGATAGAATACCTAAGATGCTGACAAACCGCAGGAGGCTTCAGCTGGTGGCATGTAATCTTAGCTGCTCTGGGGTTGTCCTTACTTGACTGCAGATTAAAGGGGAAGTTAAGTTTTAGCTTGTGTTTTTGTGTGTGTACTTTGGCAAATTTTACACGATTACATTTACCAGTACAAGAGGAACATCATTTTTACAGTTGTTAAAGTAGCCGATGCCTCCGTAGAGAGATCCCGTTGCATTTGTATTCTGCTTTGCATGCAATTAATGCAGCTCGCCTGGAACTACAATTCCCAGCATTCCCTGACAGGCCGAGAATCTAATTAATGCAGAGCACTATCATACCTAAACGCACGGGTTACGTGTAGTATACAAAGCAGGTGACCTTTTTCTAGTCTAAATTCAGAAGCGGGGGAGGAATAAATTCTTTTACTGCTAAATTCCACTGCCCCTGTCTCTAAATTATAAAGAATTTGGATTTGTAAGAACTCCCAGAATGCAGAACTGTGCACAATGCTAATTTTTTTTTAATTAAATTGAACTCCGTTGCGTCCTCTGTGATCCAAATTGAACCTGGGGAAGGATTTAATACAAACACAAATTTGACAAGGTGTGATTTTGTAAATGGAGAGGCGGTTAGTCCCTCTTCTTTCTTGATTGACAGCTCTTATTGTGTTTGCATTTTTGCTTCCTGTATATTTATTGAAGGAATGCAAATCCTGAATCTGAATTAAATCCCATGACTAATTACTATAACATAAAACGCAGAATGCTATAAAATCTAATCACATGCGTAGCATAAGCCAAACACACAAAATTGTCTGCAAATCGTTGTAAAATTTCGGTGAATTAGAATATTTACAAGGGTAGGACCAGGCTGTAGGTGAGGAAACGTTGGACCATACACAGGGCTGGAATCTACTTGTTTAACAGGATCGTCTGAATGCACAGTGGGTGGTCTAAAACTCCCTGGGACCCATCCAAAATATCAAAGTGTCAACAAGGCTAAATTAACCATTTACCAGTCACACATGCATTGTGTTGGGTCAGTCTGTAGCCAGTCAGGACAATATGTTATGGTTATGACCAACCTATTAGCTTATTAAAACATATTCTGTCCTTTTAGCAACTTGTAGCAAATCAGAGCGTTAGGAAAGTCATAAGGTTAAACCAGCGTCTTTATGAGCAGGGTATTAGTATGTTTACGGACCATGACCAACTCATGTCTATAGTACATGGTATAGTATAGTAAAATTTTTATTTTACATCAGTTAGTCCGACCCCATTTGTTCACATCTGATTGGATTTTGCATCATGCTGCGTGCGCACTGGACATTCTATTCAGCGCAGTTGGTTACAAACTGAAATGAAAATGTTACATGTTAATGCTTAAATCAAAATGCTTTATAAAATGTATGTAATGTTTCCATCGCAGACATTGACAACACGAGATAGACATGTATTTTATGCATATTAATTCAGAGGGTTTACTTCCCCTTTAATAAAATAAAACAGTTATCATCAGAATTAAAATACATGTGCAATACAGGTTTTTTTCCCCCAAAACTTTCCTCTTTAATTTCATCTTTTTTTTTTTTTTTTTATCTTTATTTCCTTACAGCCCGGGCGCGGTCAAAGTGCGGCCAAAACTTTTTCCCATGTGCGAGCGGAATTCATTGCATCATCGGAAGGTTTCAGTGCAATGGATTTGAGGAGTGTCCGGATGGGAGCGATGAAGAAAACTGCAGTGAGTTTGGCACATTTATTACACTCACTACACACCGGTTTGGACAAAATAGAAATAATTGTTTTTCTATTTCACCTAACGCTTCCCTCTAGTGTCAGTTCTGTATGGTTGAAGAGGCTATATAGGAAAAACACCTAGTGGAAATTGATTGTAACTGCTGGCATATGAAAATTTGTCCTAACGGTATATACCTGTACATCTTTATATTTGCTGACTTTATTCGTCGGCTGGTTTAGCCGACAGGTCCCGCCTTACACTTCATTTTAGGTTATTTCCAGTTAAAGGGGAAGTTATTTTTCAAGTTTCTGTAACCTTAGGCGAATTGATTCTTTATATACTGGACCTTAAAGTGCACCTGTCACTTCAAAACTCGAACACTAAATTAGGTTCTACTAATGAAATAAATGTTTTTTTTAATATATTGTCAGCCTGACTTTTCTTTCCCAAGTCAGATTGAGCGGGGCTAAATGATGATTGATATTTTAGCTCCTCCAATCAGATCTCTGCTAGATTGTCTTTTAAGGGATCTGATTGGAAGAACTTTAATGTCAATTATTACGTCCACTTGGGAAGTCAAATATGTGCGTGGTCTGTCCTGTGTGTGGTTTGATCTCGCCTGCTTATAAAGATCGGGGCCCGAACACTGCATCCACTGCCTCTGTTCTCCTCGGTCCTCAGGGGATCTTGTGCCGGCTGGTCAGAGATAGAGGGCCGGAGGTGGCCCGCGGGCCATACATTGTCCAGGTCTGCTGTAGGTCCTATTATTACTGTGTATTTACTGAGATGCATTTTGATATCATTTCCTGCGTGAAATAATGGAATCCATGAAATGGCTTCAGTCGCATGATTTGGATATGTGTTTGGAGCCAGACGCCTGCAGATTCATAGTGCAAATGAAAGGCATTTCAAGCGATATGTACTTAATTGAATCTGCACTGCCGCGAGTCTTTCTTCCATTTTTCTTCACGTTAGTGTAGTGTCTCCCTTTTATTTCATTGTTTTACAGCCGCGCACCCTTTGCTGTGCTCCACCTCTCGATTCCACTGCAAGAACAACCTGTGCATTGATAAAAGCTTTGTGTGCGACGGCGAGAACAACTGCCATGATAACAGCGACGAAGAACAGTGTCACAACCCGCAAGGTATGGACTGATTCCCGATAAAGAACAATTAAAGCTCATTTTTGTCCTGGGGGGATTCCTAAAAGGGGGGGGGGGGGAAATACTCCTCCCGTGCTGGCTCCTGCTTCAAGATAAATCCGATCTTCATTTCTTCCGTTTACAGCGCCGCCGTCCTCTTCAGGGTCACACCTCCACTTCAGCATCTCTGGTTTTTTTTCTAATGCGCATGGTCAGAACGATTTGTCAGTGATGTTAAAGAGGAAGCAGGAAGTGAAGAGGATCGCGGGGCTGGTACAGAAGAAAATTATATCAATTATAATGGATCAGGAGGCAGTGTAGAAGCGAAGGAGATGATCGCTAAGTATTTCAACCCACTAAATCAGGGGTCGGAAACCTATGGTTCTTTTGATATCCATATCTGGCTCTTTTACTATAACGAGCGGTGCAAGCATCGCTCATTACAGTGTGCCGACCAGCGCTGTAGAGAGAGAGCTCTCTCAGCGCTTCCGGATTGCTAGCCAATCCGAAGCCGCTAACATCACCGGCTTCTGGGTTGCTAGCCAATCAGATGCCGCTGATGTCACCTCGAGTCTGGATTGCTAGCCAGTCCGGAGCCGCTGACGTCACATGTGGCTCCGGACTCAAAAGGGCTGAGGGAACCGCACGTATACGGCTCCCTCAGCCCACAAGGTTGCAGACCCCTGTACTAAATAATCTCTCCTAGATATAAACAAGTTTTAGTTGTTCTTTAAAGGGTATGTCCAATTTTCATGTCATTTTTAATGTTGTAGATAGCAGTTTATTTAAAAAAAAAAAAAAAAAATTACAGTATTTAATTTACTTTGGATTGTAAGTTCTGTGGGACAGGGACCTCCATCCTCTTGTCTCAATCATGGCCTGGCACTCGGAGTGAAGTATATTTCCTTGATTATATGCTTGGAATTTAATTCACTTGTTCTTTGGTATGCACTTTCCCTTGTCTGTATTATAAATGGTCTGCTGGATTGTACAGCACTGTATAACCTTGCAGCGCTTTATAAATAAAAATATACAATGTTAGTTTTAAAGGAATATATTGTGGTGCACATCAGCTCACTTCCTTAGAGGTGGTGCTGAATTCTTGGATATTAGGCAACACATCACCATATGTGTAGAAAGTTGAAGTGAAGAATACGCACAGATGATTTTGCAGATTCTGGTATATAACCCTTTTTATTGGACCATAAGTGTGAGGTACAAGTGCAGTGTTTCAACGGTATAATCACCCATCATCAAGCGGTGGTTTTACCCCCCCAACCACTGCAACTGTACCTCGCACCTATGGTCCAATAAAAGGATTATATGCCAGAATCTGCGAAAAGCGTGCGTTCATAGGGTCTATGAACAGAGACAAGAGTAACGACAAAGTATTATGAATTTGACACCAGAACTTGTAGCCGACTTTTCACAATTGCATAAAGAAGTCATTTAAAAACCACATAAAAAAAAAATCAAAGCATTTCAGGTTGTTTTAAAATACTAATTACCCTGTGTTCGATTGGGTTATGAGCAGTTAACTGAAACAGGTTACTGTAAATGTCATAAAGACTGGGTCGCATCTGCAGAATCTTTCCCATAATGCATTAGTTCTGCTGTGTGTCAAAATAGCAGGGGGGAGGCTAAGTAATCCATTGGGGTAAAAATGAACTGAACATGCGGGAAGCACTTGTAACACAGACCTTTTAAAAAAATAAAAAAAACAAGAAGAAGAATATCCCAGTTTAAAATCATGACAGCTTAATGGCAGCTTTGTGTCAGCGTTCAGACTATGCCCTCCTCACCAATGCTTCAGGCTGAGACAATATGATAAAGCACTTTATTATCTAGAGTCCTTTACTGCAGCAGAAGATGTGTAAGCACTTATGTGTCACAGTCTGTTATTACTGGTAATCCCATGAGTAACCTCAGCCTGCGTGATTACCCGCGAAGGCAGGTTATTTCCCAGAATCCCTTATTTCACTCAAGATACAAAGCATGGGCGATTTTATTATTATTTTTTTTTAATGTTAAAGGGATAGTTCACATTCCGACTGCTGATTGTTTTGGTAAATTTGTAGGGCCTCATTGGATAAAGTGCGGATTTTCGTGTCGAATTCACATCGACTACAATTCGAGTCGCATTGGCAAAATAAGCACAAATTCGCTTCTCAGTATGGACTAAGTGGAGAATACACTTGTCAAACAGGCAGACAGCGGAGAACATTTTCGGATGCGCAGTTGTGGTATAATCAGTCAGGTAGAAATATGAAAAATCATGCGGAGTGAAGGGAATTAGACAAGTGAAGGGCAGTGACGTCAGTCTCACCATATTCTGTGACTATACTATTTCTCTGTCACCTTGTCCATAAGTCATGTTGTCAGTTACAGTTGCTATTGTCACTTTGGAATGAATAGTCGCCTTACGCAACACCGGAGCCCAGCTGCCAGCCACCCAATTCGCCAGTCTGAAGTGGCGAAGTCAAACAGGTGAATTCGGAGCAGTTCCCCTAGTCGTATTCGCAGCTTCACACTGCTCCTCCACTTAGTCAATAGTAGAAGTGACTGTGCACGCTCACATAAAATAATATGAAAAGCTCCGTAAGTTTGCAACTCGCGCAGTCGCCCAAATTGGTCTCGTACTCACCACTTCCCAGAGCTTATTCGATAACTGAAAGACTATTCGGACTTTAGTCAGTGAGGCTCATCGTGTTTAAGAGTGTATAAAATGTAAGGGAATAAAAAGTGATTACACTGATTTAATTAGAGGAGGTTTGAGAAAATAATTTAGAAATGACCTTTCTTCAATAATCTGGGAATGCTTGATTATCCAATCGTGCGAGCTGATGGCTGATATTTGCATACCATCCGAATGACCGAATCACTTGCAAGATCAGTCAGTTCTTCAGCGGTCTAAATCCGGTCTTCCATTTACATGTAATTAGCGCGCAAAGCCTTGACTGAGACTCTGGGTTAAACCAGGGGAAACCCTCAAGTTATCAGGGCACTGTTTACTAATTGACCTCTCACCCCTTTATGCCCATAATGCCCCCCAAATCAATTAAATGTGCCCTCTTGATGTAAAGCCCACCCCTGGGTGCAAAGTAAATAAAGTCATCAAAACCCGGAGGCGAATAAGTAATAAAGCTGCATCCAGTTTCTGACAGGCAGGCAAGGAGGAGTAAGGAATAAACGAACTGCACCCGGCAGCTGATATAAAATTTAAAGCCCCTGTTAAAGGGAGGAGACAGACTGACATTCAGCTGACACAAGGAAGTATCTGTACCTGCAGAAGTGTGTTAGTGAAATAGTCGCCATCTCCCCTGAGCAGTTACCCTTCGCTGACTTCCCAGACTGCATCTCTTCCAGTGGGTTTTGTGCTTGAAGGAAAACTAATATGATTTTCCATTCACTGCAGTGATTTCACTCATTATTTCACAAATACAAAAGGATTGCAGTTGTCACCTCTACGATGAGGTCTTCTTGCTGTACAAAGATAAAGGCAAACTGTCATCTCAAAATCAGCCCTTCTCCAACACATCCAAAGGGGGATATAAACCCCCCAGATGTCTGACATTCATTTTTACAACATATCTTTTAATTTTTTTTTAAATAAAATATTCTGAATGAAAAGTTTATTTTAGGCCTTTGCACAGATAATATCCCCAGGCTGCACTGATGGAAACAATGGTTTTGTTTATGTCCCTATAGCCTGCTGCTGCTGACTTTGAGATTATGGGGCTTATTTATGTGTGCATTGTCACATATTGGGGGGGGGGGGGGGGGGGG